>JASSUY010054804.1:0-121047 GCA_032466535.1 Forpus xanthops | reverse complement strand
ACTACAGTCCCTCATGAAGAGTCCCTCCCCAGCATCCCTATAGGCCCCCTTCAGATACTGGAAGGTTGCTATGAGGTTTCCATGCAGCCTTCTCTTCTCCAGGCTGAACAACCCCAACTCTATCATCCTGTCTTCATAGGGGAGTGCTCCAGTCCCCTGATCATCCTCATGGCCCTCCTCTGCACTTGTTCCAATGAGTCCTTTGTTGATGTTGAGAACACCAGAACTGCACACAATACTCCAAGTGCGGTCTCATGAGAGTAGAGTAGAGGGGCAGGATCGCATCCCTTGACCTGCTGGTCACGCTCCTTTTGATGCAGCCCAGGATACAGTTGGCTTTCTGGGCTGCAAGAGCACACTGCCAGCTCATGTTCATTTTTTTGTCAACCAACACTGCCAAGTCCTTTTCCTCAGGGCTGCTCTGAATCTCATCTCCGCCCAACCTGTAGCTGTGCCTGGGATTGCTCCAACCCAGGTGTAGGACCTTACACTTGGCATGGTTAAACTTCATGAAGTTGTCATTAGCCCATCTCACAAGTGTGTCAAAGTCCCTCTGGATGGCATTCCTTCCCTCCAACGTATCAAAGAAATAAAGATGCAAATATTTCTTGTATAAAACACATTTTATTTGGAAAACCAGAGATTCTTTCACGTTAATTAAAATGTAGCAGCATCCCCATGTGTCTCTTCAACCAGTGCTGCCGCAGAAACATTTGTAGTGGTATGGCAGCTCTATAAAGAAACATAGAATAGTTTAGGTTGGAAGATACCTTCAAAGATCATCTTGTCCAACCCCCTGCAATGAGTAGGGACATCTTCAATTAGGTCAGGTTGTTCTGAACCACATCCAGCCTGGCCTTGAATGTCTCCAGGGATGCATGGCAAACTGTGTGATGCTCCGGACAACATACAAAGAAAACTGGTTTTGCTCACTCACCTTTGTAGTTGAGAAAAAGTGTGGTATGTGGGCCTGAATTTTGGAGTACTGGATGCTCACATTGGGGTGTTTGGACAGGCTTTTGCCTGCCTTCATATGGGCCTGGAGTAGAAAACAGAATTTCAGCACTGTTGTTTCAACCACTGAGCTGTCGTTTTAGCTTAAATCCAAAGAAAACTTGTTTTAATTTCTCAGGGAGATTACTGGTCTGTTATGTTTGTGCAGAGGCAAAGCTTCCTTACTAGTCCAGTACTTAGTGGAAGAGCTTTGCCAACTTCATTGTCCACCAGATTTCAGATGTGATTATACTGGTTTCAAAAGTATTTAATACCAAGGAATTGCTGGAAATATAAATACTCTGTTGTGTGTACTTACAGCCTGCAATTGAACTAAAAGCTCTGAATACTTTGGGCTAGGCACACAGAAATAGTTAAGTGTTTTAAAAACCCAGTCGTATCTCTGTTGGGTTTAGTCTGCAAGAGGTGATTAATATGGCCTTGTTTGATGGTTATCCTGCTAAAGGTGCTTTGCAGTGGCCATTGTATACTGCCTGCACCATTTCTGGCTGTTCAGGTGACTGAGTAATTGTAAAAACAGGAGTGAGAAAAATGACATGCTTGGCAGGTAAACCTTGCAAGTGAAGTAATAAATTAAAGCAAAATAAAAATAGTGGTATATGTGAAGTAATCATTGCTTAGAACTTTCAGACACACATTTTCCTTTTATCCAGAAGAGCTTATCCTTGACTGTTTCACTGCTAATGGTGCAACGTTTACAAATCCTGTATCTATGTGCTTCATATAGTTTTACTAAAGGTATTCATGTTAGGATTTCATTGTACTTGATCAAATTGACCAAATAAAATAATTAAAGTCCTGCTGATTTTGGGCCTCTGCATCTTCAACAGTAAGAAATAAACTCTTCCAAACTTTTAGTGGTTTTTTTTGGGGGTTTTTTTTTTTTTGTTTTTTTTTTTTTGGGGGTTGTTTTTGTTTTTTTTTTTTTTGTTTCTTTTTTTTTTTTTTTTTCGTTCTCCAACTCTAATATATGGAATTGATCTTGGACAAGTTGAAAATTCTCTCCACTTCTCCTTTGTTTCCCATCAAACTGCAGGGTATTAGCCTATGATGGTGCTATAGATGAATTTAATTTTGGTTTACAGTTCCTGAATGTGCATGGTGCCAGGAATTGTTATTTTTCTTTTACTCTTAACAAAGCTTCATTTATACACGTTTGCTTAAATGCAGAAATGTGAAAAAAATAAATCCCTTTTTTAAAAGAATTTTCAAGCACTTTAAATTTACTTTTTAAAAAAAAAAATAAAATGAGATTTTTGTCTTTTTATTTTCCTTTGAAACATTTTCTAAACTACTGCTGAGTAGTGATTCTCGCATTCTCTGTGCAGAAACTGTTCTGTGCCAGGGACCTCATGTGTAACAGTGTTGCAAATCTAATCAGGAATGCTTCATGGACCTGTGAAATCATTGCTGGATGAAACATTTTAACAGGGAAGCAAGCTGTAGTTGCCAGAAAAGGTCATGGTTGTAAATGCAGGGTTTGGCTGGATATGATCGAGGTGAATCTTGATGGTCCAGGAGGAAAACTGGTTATGCCCTAACCTGTTGGCTGCTATTTTCCATCCCAGTTTTCCTCTTGTGAAACATACCCATTATATGGCTAAAGGTTGGAAGACAAAGCAGCAATTCTGATTACAGTTAACAAGCTCAGCATTCTGCACACTCAGGTCCCTGGTGTGATGATATTGTGTACAGCAATGCCATTTTCCACTACTGACTTTGTGAGCAGGAGCCTTCCCTGACCTGCTCTATAAATAAAGACCATGTTGCATACAAAACCCAGTCCCCTTTAGATTTATTAACAAAGAAAGCAACAAAAAATAGCATGCTGAGCTGCTTCCAGGGCTCCTCCCCAAGGACTGCACTGTTCAGAGATAAAGTCCTTTCCAAACACCAAATGCTCTCCATTTATCCTCCATGCAAGTAAGGGTAGCAAGATGTGCTTTGCAGACCTGCTTAACCCATTCCTCCTCTTGGAGGAGGAGGGGCAGGTGAGGGTTGGTGTTTCCTTTCATCTCTGTCTTCACAGTATGTATTCACTGACTTTTTATGTAATCTAATAGGCAGATTGTTGCTGTTATAGTAAGGAAATTCAAAGATCCTGTGACTCCCAAGCCACTGTGTGGGTATCACACGTGTCACTGTGATAGGGTGCCCTTGCAGTTGTGGCCAGGTGCTGCTGAGAGCATAACAGAGGGCCTAACTGGCTGTGCCCCACTGGTACTTGTTTTTCTTGGCATTTATTTTCCTGAAGCTCCTAAACATCTCATTTTACTTTCCCCTGCTGTCAGTGCCAGCCCTACGAGGTCTCACAGTGATTCTGAACTCCAGCTCTTGCTGTTATGTTTTTCACTGTCTTATGGTTCTGGTCCATGTTTTTTGAAGGTGGCATCTTGGTGATCCTTGGCCTCTTCTGACATTGCTAGGAAAGAAAAGAGTAAGACCTAAATTGAGAGACTGCACAAATGCAAAATGGTGCAGCTCTGGTAAACAGTATTAAGCATGTATCCTTTCCCGTGACCTAACTGGTATCTGTCAGTCTCGCATACCTGTGCAGCATGCATGTATGTGCAAAGCCACTTCCAGATTGACTTCACCCTGCAATCTAAGAGCCTTATACTCTGCAGATATCAGGAATGTGGGAGAAGGAACATATGCCCTGTGCCATGTGCCCTGGTACTCTGTTGTTAAAGAAGGGAAGGATGATGGCACCCTTGGATCATTTGCCATAGGGGCTTTGGCTCCAGGCCTATGCTGTTTCCCTGTGTTGGTGTCAATTGAGTAGCATCGCTGTTCCCATCTGCCTCAGATCTCATTCATGATTGGTGACCATGCTGGTGGCATCACAGCAGCTTTGGCTGTTGGAGATGATGACTGTCACCTCCCCACTCCAGGGATGGGCACTGCCAGCAGGTTCATGCAAAGACAGCTGCCCTGACAACGGGCTGCTGAGGGGATCTGCTTCCAAGCTGTTGCCAGCATCATGATGGGTTGAAGTGCATCCAGAAGGCAATTGGCACTTTGTCCGGAGCACAGACCATGGCCTTTGCTCTTTGGAGCGGACTTGTATAAAAGAGGAGCAGCTGTGTTGTGCACCAGCTTTAATCTCCTAGTGGCTTGCCAAAGTGCAGCCTATTCTGGGTATTTAACCTTGTAATGACTGAGGCCAGACCCAGCTCAGAGGAAGAGAAACAGGCTTTAGACAAAGCTGAGGAAGACAGAGGAGCATTACTTTCAGGCTTTTCTCCCTCCTGCTGCTCGATGAATCCAGCCATAGAATTGGATCTATGAGGAGGCTGTCAGTAGGAAATGCTTGGCCAGTTGGCAAGTCAACACCTGAAAACAATGTTGTAATGTAGCAAACCTTTTAGGTTTTTTAAAGCAGATCTCCCATGAGCAAACATTCCTCATCCTCAACTAGACTGCTGACAGAAGCTGACAGGCATCCAAGCAGGTAGCAAGACAGAGAGAAAAAATATCTTTGAGTTCATTGAAAACACATCAGCATCCAAATCCACTGCATCCTCTCCTGCGCAAACATGATCCATAGACGTTCACAACATTGAACCTGTGGGACTAGAGAAGCAGAAAAATTATCTCCATTAAGGGAGGTTACCATGTTGTGAACCCTCAACCATCCTTAAAAAGAGCCAGGCAAGGTGTCCTTGCCAGGCTACATGCAGCATGCAGGAAGGATGCCGACAGCTGCATTTGGAGTCATCATCCCTTAAGGAAAGCATCTTTTTCACTTGTTATGCTTGCAGGTTTTCATATTTGATTTTGGACTATGGTTAACATGCTGCAATCCAGATTTGGCAGCATTTCTCAGCTTTGCCACGGCTTGCTTGGGCAAAGCAGGTAATAGTTTCCTGCCACTGTTCCCAAATGGGAATCTTAATCAATCTTTAATTAACTCTGACTGTTTTGTTTGCTTAGCTTGTAGGCTGTTGGGAGAACAGGTTTTTTTTCTCACATTAGCAGTGGTCTGCTGCCTATTTCTGCTCTGGCCCGGGGATATTTCTATAGGATAGGTATCATCAAAAATAACAGGATGTTTCCTCAATTGGTGTCTTTGCTGTTGTGGCAGTCACAGCCACAGTGGAAATACTGCCACTGGTTTATTGATCCACAATTTTGGCTAAGTTCTGGATCCCAGTATGCACAAGTGTTCAGAGAATTAGTTTTGCAACATCTGTGAGACTTGTGTCTACAATAGGATTAAGAGGAACACAATTATGTCCATCCATGAAGAAGACAGCTTTCTTCATGGCAAAACCGGGGGTCTAGTTTTTGGGTTTGTTTTGTTTTTTTTTTGGTTTTTTTTTTTTTTTTTTTTTTTTTTCACGTTTCACCTTTTCACCTAGTCTTCATATTATTTTTCTAAATTTGAGCAAGTATAAACAAAACGCTTTTCATTTTTGAAGGCCTTTGCTTAACGGCATCAGCATGCCAAGTTGAGAATATATAGTTTCAAAATTAATGCTTCTTTTCTGTGAATGTGAGTTGTGAAGTGATTGTTTCATCCCTTTCTTTAGGAAAATGACCCTGGTGGCATTGTCTTTCTATATTTGGTTGTGATGCAGAGATGACCAGAATTTTAAGCAGTGAAATACGTTTTCTGGGAACTTAAAATTGCAATTCCAACCCAAAGTGGCAAGCTGCTTTGGATGGAAATTATAGATAATTTTAAAATACCTATGTCAGTGGTGTTTGGGTTTATTTTAAAACTTACAAATAGTTTACAGCTCCCTCTTCACCTCAAAATGATATAGAGAAAATTAGAGGAGATTTTAATGTGTAGTTGTTGTTTATACTATGGATGCATTCTCCTGGCTTCACTCATGCTTCAGGAAGGAATGAGACTTGTTTAGCAAGTAAAAATATTTTGTGGGGCATCCAGATCTCTGAAGAGTTCTAACATACTAGACTTGTCATCTCAGTTTTTTCTTGAGCATAGTTCTCCTGTCCTTGCATTCATGCATGGCTGTGCATATGTCAAACGTAGTTTCATTTCACTTAATTTTCTACAGATTGTGCCATGAGCACCTGGTTCAGTTTTCCTCTGACTTCACTGTATGAGCTGAAGCAAGCTGTAATATCCCTGTTTGTTTGTTCTTCCATTTTGCCATCCTGAAAACTGGAGTATTCCTAGAGAGTCTGTGATCTGAGAATTGCTGTAAGCTAATGGATAGTGAATTAAATACTTGGCCAGCTGTGCCAGGTCACTGATCCTTGCTTTGCCAGGGCTTCAAGGTGCTGGCGTTTGTGTTGGCTTCCTTACCTGTAAAACAGATGCTACTTGATTAGGTGAAGTTTGGAGGAAATAGTGTAACACCTACTCATAGCATTAAAAGGAGAGTCCAAGAGCCGTTAATTGGAAGTGTATTTTACAAACTGTCCAAGAAGTCCTCTAAAAGATAGAAGCTTCCAGCTTGCATTTCTTGCCTGTTGGCAATGACAAGAGCAATGCCATAATGTTGCCTAGAAACTATCCCATGGCTTAAACCCTGAGGCATCTGCTGGGGTTATAAACTGCTTAGCAGCTTGGTTCAGCAGCAGGGGTTCCTGTAAATCGATCAGTTCTGTCATTACCTATACATTTCACAGCTGTTGTGAGGAATTCAGTCTTTGCTGCACAGCTGTGGGAACAAGAGTGGCAGAAATTCTGGCTGGAAGAGAGGGAGATGCGGTCACATAAGGAGAGGACAAAAGAGCATGGTGTCTTCTGGATGTGCCTTCAGAAGAGGAATCTAGGGATTTTTGGAGTAGGGATGGCCTTTCTTTGTTCTGATGCATCTTGTAATACTATGTGAAGTAGCATTTCTGTGCCCATTTTGTATTCCTCTCTAGTGGTGTGTTTCAGGGGTACGTGTTCTGCTGTTTGAAATCATGAATCACAAGAAAAGTCCTAGTCCATGAGCCCAACCAGCCTGGATGCACAGTCCAACAGCGGACTCCTTTGCTGTGCGTCTGGCCTGAGGTCAACAAAACCTCAGTGCTCACCAAAGGACAGGATAGCCCTGCTGCTGCTTCCTCTGCTCCCCCACACCCCCATGTCAGCTGTGTCTCCCAGTTGCGTGGGAGCATGCAGTGCTGGAGACATCCAATCCATCTACATTTTTCCTTCCTCCATTTGAGTATTTCACCAGAACAGGCAGCACCAGCTGCTGAGAGCCCCTGGCACCCCATCCTTTAGCTTCCAGAGAAGATCAGTCTCTCAGCCAAATTAATACATACATTTCCATCCTTTCTTCATGTCTCAAGTCACATGTACAATCAGCTATTACGAACATTGGTGCTGAATCAAGATACAGGTTATTGTCATTCTGAAACTGCTGAGTATCTGTTCTCTATAAATCAGGGTTGGTCATAATTTAGACTGTCTTTAGAGCTAAAGATAAGGCCTTCCATTTCAGTCAATCTAGGTAGAGCTGTCATGGGGACCTTTTTCTTGTTCCTTCTGTTTTGTGCATTAGCTCAGTAAGAACATAGTAATGCATTGAGAGTTTTGATTTTTTTATAGAAGTATGCATTTGTGAAATACCATGCCACAGAAGCTCCTTCTAGCAGTAGAGCAGGCTACCCTGTTACTTGAGGTACTGCTCTTGCCTTCAAGTTGTGATGGAAATGTGCAACATCTTAGGCTTTCCTGCATCTGTTGAGGCTGAACAGTTGATTAAACCTTGCTGGGTTGTGCCTAAGCATGATCTGAATTTTGAATGGTGTGTTACTGCCAGGAACATGTGTTATCATGTTGGTGTTTTGCTAGTCATTGGAAACTGTTGCCTCTCTCTGAGAGGTGAAAGTGGAAAATGCAGGCTGTGTTATCAACGAGCTGTGGTGGCTACTAGTTGAGATGTATTCTGTTGTGTGGTCCCTACGTTATGTTTCCATGCCAATCTTTCTTAATGGTGATGCTTCTTAAACTGTTCCACTTCAAATTTCAGCCTTGTGCAGCCTCAACTCACCAGCCTTAGGTCACCTAATTATGTTCACTTTAGGTCTAACTCTCAGAAGCCCTTCCCTCCCACCTGCAAGTTTATTTAGTAATTTGAGGGGAACCTGAGTCTTCAAAAGCCTCTCTTAGGAGACGCTATAAGGTATGCTTATGCTTTTCATGAGCTCAGGCCATGGCACACTCCCATCAGATGTGTTAAGTCCTGAATGCAGAAGAGAACAGCACACAATAAAAGGAAAGGGCTGTCCTCTGTGCACCATATCAACATTGCCCCACTGGTGTTTCTGTGGGAACCTCTGGCAATGTGATCATTTGTTTCTTGCAGTTCTACCTCATCTAAATTGTTAAAAAGAAATTGAGAGAGAGAGAGCATTTATGTGAAGCATAGCCTTGGCATCTAGCTCTGTGCCCTAGACCTCTCGAGTCTCTTAGCTCTATTTCTTATTTTCAGATTACTAAAAGCTGGACTGGAAACTGAACTTTGCCCTTAATTCTTTTTTTTCCTTTTTTAAGTAAGCAAGATAAATAAGTGCTGTTCAACGTAAAAGCTAAGCCTTACCAAAGTGGACGGATTTCTTGAATTACCTTATAGCAAAATGAGTGTGTTATATTGTCACTTTTTTTTTTCTTTTTACTATAACAAGATTTTATTTTTTAAAATCTATTGATGCCATGGGGAAACTGCAGCATTGGCTATGAAATAGAGAGAGGGCACCACACACTGACCACTCCAATAATGTGCACAAGTAAATATTGTGACAGATCTTCAGGATCCTAATTTTTGAATTATAACATATTAGAAGTTAAGCTGTTGCAAAACCACACAAAAATTTCTCTGAACCTTCATAAATTCTTGCATTTTATGTTAGGAATAGTCTCTTTTTCATTAATGATGAAAGTGATAGATCTTAGTTCATTACATATTCAGTAATATTCAGTTCATTACAGATACCCCCAAATTTCTGTGTATTCTCTGCATATATTTTATTGCTGTAATTTGTGGTTCTCCCAAGCAGAATAATATTTTTACTTCACTGAATATACTAGTGCAAGTTAAAGGTCTCAGATGTATTCCTTTAAAGTGACGGTTCATTCCAGATAGGTCTCTGCTTTATATGAGTACTTAGTCATTAAGAAATAAGTATAAAATGTAATGTCATCCTTCTATGATTCTATGATTCTTAGTCTCAGTTTCAAACAGTGAGGAGCCAAATCCTGAAATCCATAAAGCATTCTCTAATCACACTTATGTTCAGAGCATGCATTTTTTACAAGCTGCTCTCCCTCAATACATTTACCTGCGTGCTTGGTTAAATAAATACACCCCAGAACCAATCTGTCAAGAGTCTGCTTGTGTGGCAGCCTCAGCTGGTGGCAGGTTTTCTTGCCGCAGTCTTGTCAAGAACACTTCAGGGACGCCCAGCTTCATTTCTGCTTCTTGGTCAGCTCTGCATATATGTGAGGGCTTTCCGTGTTGTTTGGTAGGTAGTGATTAATGGGTGCTTGGCATGGAAAGGAGATGTGTGAACCAGAAGCAAAGGAAGATGCTTGTGCATAGCAGAGAGAAATTTGCTCAGCTGGGATTTGAAGACACTCTAACATCCACCAGAACCAGCACATTTCATGTTGCCTTCTTATCTGTCCCTCTCGAGGAAGCAGCTATGCCTGTCTTGCGCTGCATAGGCATGCACACAATCTCTCCCTTTTCCCCAGGATATCTGGAGCATGAACTGGAGAAAAGCATGCGAGCCTCTCACAATTCAGCAGGGCATGATCTCCTCTGAAACATCTGCCTCTCAGTTGAGATTTTATTGACTCTCAGTACTGGGAGATGGAGTAAAGGAGAAGATTAAATGAAGACTCCTAAGCAGTTTTTTGCAATGCTTGCTATAGTGGGTTATAGATGGGATGTGAGCATCAGACTACTGCAGAATCATTTTTTATTAGAGTGACTTGGGAATGTGCCTGAGAGTGTAAACTATGCCAGTACCTGTGCATTGCACTTGAGAGTATGTGTGTGTGTCACACACTTGGCTTAATTATTTAAATCTTAAAATGTTGGAAGTCACTCCTCTGTGTGTGTGTGCTCATGCACACATACAGCACACTTGCATTAATTGCTTAAACCTAATGATGCTATAAGTCACACCTTTTTATCTTTTTTTTTTTTTTTCATTTCTTCTTCTTTTAAATAGAAGTTGTTGTTAAAAATTTCACCAGATTTTAAAATCTTGTTCTAAAGGACCAGTTTCTGAAGAAGTTTCACAGTCCTGGTCTTCACTTATTCTCAAAAGTGGTTGTGCTAAAATCCCACTTATCCAGCTACTTTAAAGGTGTTCCCCCAGTTCAGAGAGGATGAAGAAAAAGAAGCGTTGATTTATTGTTTGGCTTTGTGAAAATCCTTTTTTGATTTTGATGGGCATTTTACTACAGCATCAAATTGGAGACACTTAAGAATAAGTACTATTGAGAGAGTCAGTTGAGACAAAATCCTGCCCTTGCTGTTTTCTCAATAGCTTAAAAGAAGTGGTGTTTTACCTACCAAAGTGTTATTAAAGGAAACTCAGTGATAGCAGCTGGTGTCAGCAATATGCCTTGGAATCAAACAAGAATATGGTAGATACTCCAAGATATGAGATAAGTGCCAAAGCTTATTCCAGAGCAAAGAGCTTTTCAAAAAATGTTTTCTCTGAAGAGCATCAAATTTCACTCACTTCTCACAGCACAGACATGCCTTGGCAATCATGATTAGCCTCATTTGGGCCTGTGGAATCCATTATTTTATAGCTAGTCTCATAGCTGGCAGGATGACAAACAGTTTAGTCCTCATTGGAGAGAAATTGGACCAAAAGACTCAGAGCTTTAATTCAGCATTCCCTCACCTAAGACATTTTTTCCCTTCCTGCTTATTGCTTAAGGCAAGACACCTAATGTTTGCCTTGATGGCTCTGTCAAGCTTTTGACATCTCAGATTTATCTCATGCCTGAACGAGGACAAATCCTTAATGAACTTCAGGTTTTTGTTCCGTTTTAATTCAGGCAAGGAAGGTTTACAATTCATCTGTCAAGGAAGATGTAAAGAGTTATGCAAATAATAGTAATTCTTAATTAGCTACATTTGCCTGTTTGCCAAGTCACCTTTCCTTGCATTTTATGTCCCAAGAGGAGAAGGAAGTAGGTTAGTTACCTGGGTCTGTTTACTCAACTCAGTTACACATGAACTGAATGACCAAGGGCAGTAAAACCTAGACTCAAATGTACTTACAAGAGCTCACTGGGGTTAGATTTTTCCAGGCAAAGTTACTTCCACACCTGTTTCATTGTGAGTATTTTAACCATTCTGTCTGCCTATCTTTCCATGCCCCATGTCTTGAGCTCTCCCAGACCGAGCTGGCACCACCAGGAATTGGGTATAACATAGGTTCCTGCCCTGGGAAGCTACACTCAATAGCCCTTGAGGATCAAACCCTGGTGCCAGCACCTTTTGGCCCACCTTTGTGTGCACAGAATCCTGCCTTAATGGAGAGGAACAGCATCTTAATAGTTATTTTATGAGGAGACCTTTTCCAGAGGGGCACCATTAATAAGCATTCTTGGAAAATGCTTGGCTCCTCTTTTTTTTTTTTTTTTTTTTTAACCTTTTTAGACCTGGAGCTGTAAGTAATGAACAGTAATGCCTCTCTCCCCTTTTATAATGAAGCTCACAGCCTGGATGAAGTTTAATTCACACCTCCATTGGAGGAACCAGATCTCCGCATCTTGCTCATCCTAGCCACAGGGCTGTATTGCTAAAGAAAAAGCGCTGCAGAGAGTCAGCCTTGCAGCCCTACCTGCCTTACTGGATCTGGGCTTTCACTTCTTTCTTTCTTTTCTTTATTATGGGAGAATGATGTTCAGGTGGCTGATTCTGCTGTAATTTAAAGGCAGCTCACTCATCTGCTGTTGTGCTGGAAACAATAAGAGGCCAACTGCCAAGGAAAGTTTGGCTGGATGACTTGTAGCTGTAATTGAATTTCACACAGTACTTGTATGGTCCTTTTTTTCCCCCTCTTGTGCTAACTCATCTTGCTGCTTCTTTTTAGTTGACAAATTTAAAAGAAATATTCTGGTGCATAACAAGTTGAGAGAGTTGCAGTGTATTAAGAAGTTACTGCTGGTTTCTGCATAAACTGGTGACAGCAGAGGGTAGATGCTGCTAGCTACAGGGTCACAGTGGAATTCTGCCCAGCTCATTTTCCTGCTTGTGACTGTGGTGAGCCAGTGCTCTGGCAAACACTGTGACTAACATAAACAACGTTTTTGTTTTCCAAATACAGGGATGAACTGGTTTTTCATGTTCTTTTATCTCTGGAATCATAGAATAGTTTGGGTTAGTAAGATACCTTAAAGATCATCTAGTTCCAACCTCCCTAGCACAGGCAGGGACACATTCCACTAGATCAGGCTGCCCAAAGTCTCATCCAACCTGGCCTCGAATGCTTCTGGTGAGAACTGTTGCAGTGTCTCACCACCTGCATAGTTCCTAATGTCTAACCTTAATCTACTCTTTTTCAGCTTAAAGCCATTCCCCCTTGTCCTGTCACTACATGCGCTTGTAAAAAGTCCCTGTCCATATTTCTTGTATGTCCCCTTTAGGTACTGGAAGGCTTCCCTAAACTCTCCATGGAGCCTTCTGTTCTCCAGGCTGAACAAGCCCAACTCTCTCAGCCTGTCTTCATAGAAGAGATGCTCCAGCCTTCTGATCATCTTTGTGGCCCTCCTCTGGACTCACTCAAGCAGGTCCACATTGCTCTTGTGCTGGGGGCACCAAAGCTGAACTGGCCATTGTGGATGGGGTCTCATGAGAATGGAATCACCTCCTTCAACCTGCTGACTGCTTCTTTTGATGCAGACCAATATACAGTTGGTTTTCTGGGCTGTGAGCACACACTGCTGGGTTATAATGAGCATTCTGTCAACCAACACCTCTTCCCTGAAATTAAAATCTGAAGTACAGAAGAGATTTATGCACATTAAAATGTCAGATATTTCTTCTGAAGATGAACTTGGAATATAACAATGCTTGCTGCTACTTCTCCTCCCCCCCCTTCCCCCTCTTTCCCTCAGTGCTGTGTATTTCAGGACTCATTATATCTTAAGTGAATTATCTTTACTTGAGAAAAGCATATTTACCTCTTGGAATAATACATTCAGAAGTGCAGCACAATCACATCCGTATCTGCTGAAGTTGATGAAGTGTCTGCTTCTTCAGAGAAGCTAGTCACTGTGACTGCTACCTGGAATAATAACAAGAGGAAAGAGGCAAAGAAAGAATAGAATTTTTTCATGGAAATTCAGAAAATCTGAATGTTTGCAGAACCATTAAAAACTAAAAACTCTCTCACTGATCTCTGCTCTGTGGAATAGTAGCAGCTCCTGCAGGGCTGAACACACGAAAGGGATTTTACTGTTTAACCCCAAAACTCAGAATCCAAAAGTTTCACTGGCCTTCTGCAGAACTGATTTTTCTTTTTTCTCTTAACAAAATATTTAGAGGCGTATTTGTGTGTGTGTGTGTGTGCGCTTTGGTACCTAAAATTAGAAAATGAGATCATAATATTTAAGTTCCTAGAAAATTGACCTTGAGGGGACAGTGACATGAAAAAGCAGTTGTTATTTCTTGGGTTTGGAGGAGAGTTCACTTGATGGCTGAGGCCTCTGATGCCTGTCATCCATTATATGAATGTCTAACAAAAAGATGGCTTCCTCCCAAATAACCTGAAGTTTGATCTGTGATACACAGGGCAATTTTGTAGGAAACGAATTTTTTTGATCTCACAGAAGCCTCTAGTGGACAAGAGTTAATTGTATTAGTGGTTTCTTAGGTCTTGATGACTGTAAGTTACACTGACAGGTGTTTTAACATTAATAATCTTTAGTATTATTTTAGTGAACATCTATTACATTTAGTTATTATGTATTAAAAAGCAGATTGAAAGCACTGACATTTTAAGGAAACCCAAATTAATGGTTTGAAAGGTTTCATGAATTTATCAGATGAATGGAAATGTAAGGGAAAAAAAAGCCACTTATGGAAAACGACAGTTTTGATTTCTGCAAATCTATAGATACCATACTTAAGGATCTAATTTAGGCTGTGGTTCATGAAGGCATTTATGGATTATTGACATTTCCAGTATTCGTACTTCACAGTGAAATTAATTAAGAGGTGATAATTTTGGGAATGTGTTATATGAAGCAATTGTAATGCAAGTTACTTGTAGAGCACCTTAATTCGCTGGTGCCTGGGTATTATATGTAAAATGTAATTTGGAAATGACGCAATTGAGATTATTCCTCCCTTTTATTAAATAAAGGATTAGCACTTCATCTGCTATGAAAGGCAAACATTTCTTCTGTGCAATAAATAAAGATTTTATTTATTTCTTTTCCCAGCCTTATGTGAGGGAGTATAATGTGCACACAGAGGTATGTACAGTCAAGAAGAGGGAAGTACACTTTTTATTGAAACCTTAAATTTTCTTAGAAATATAAATAATGTTACAGACTGAGTGGGTCCCACCATTATAATAATTTAAACCTAAATAAACTTTAAAACTTAGTTTTCAGAATAGTTTTGGTCTGGTGGAGAACTGCAATGAGAGGCTCGAAATGTGTGCAGTTCTTTCCTAACAGAAATTTGGCAGCCATGAGAAAACTATTTTAGTGCAATATAATTGATAAAAATAATTTCTTCATTCCTTTGGCTGGAGAATGAAATTCTGAATGCTTTACATTCAAGTGTCAGGTTGCTCTTGGACTGCAAAGCCAATGCTCTGTTCCCCATTTAAGTGCATGTACACACTTGACATTGCTACAGGTGAAGATCCCCCAGTTAAAACAGTGCAGTCTGTTACATGTTTATTTACTGTACTTTGCCAAAGGAATCTGACATTGTTCTTATTCTATAAAGGAAGGGAAATGATTTCTAAAAAACTTGCCATGTTGAGGAGGGAACGAATACTTAAAAATCATAGTAAAGTGGGATTTGGTCGCACAAATGGGAAGATAGAAACAGTATGTATTTTCAAAGTACTCTTAGAAAACTTAATTCATTCCCTGTGTTTACTCCTGAGCCAAGACCCAAGAGGTTTCTCACATTAAAACTCATGAAATTAGTGCTTCACTGAGGCTAACAGAACTAGTGGTAAATTCTGACTTGGGAGCATCTTGATGTGGAGGATGGGGATGGGGGCTGGTCACCATATCTTCTATAAGCAAGAATAGCTGCAAAGCTGTTGCTTTTCCTTTGTCTAGAGACAGAATGTCATCTGACCTTCTCTTGGCTTGCTTCAGTGAATGTGACTATGTTTCTGTTATTAGAGCATTCAGGATCCAGTGACCACCTACCTGTGCTACAGAAGGACTCCAGGCTTTCCTAGAGGGAGCATAGGGATGAGAGAAATGGTGTATTCTTTGGTTTGCGTCTGTGCTGCGTGGAGTGAATGCTGAGCTTGGCTATGTGGTCTCTTTTGTCATTTTAATTATGTGTCAGAAGAAGAAAATGAAGCAGAGATGGGTACTTCTGCAGCATTTTGAACTTTAGGCTGCCAAAACAGCATGTGTCATATAAATGCCAAGCCAGCTAAATGTACTTCTAGCAAACTGTATGTGGGAGGTTTGAGTGTGGTTTAAGTTCAAATTAATAAAAGAAGAGTATTCTCAGATTTTTTTCATATTTTAACAGGGCTTTGAGCAGCCTGGTCTAGCAGAAGGTATTCCTGTCTATGGCAGGGAAGTCAGAGCTAGAACCCAAATCATTCTGTGGTTCTATGATTCATTCCTTGGGTTTAGATAAATTTATCTTAGATCAGGCTGCTGCAGAGTTCAGCTTTCCTTAAACTGTGTTTCCCCATTGAGATCTGTCTACATACCGCCTGTGTTTCCTAACAATAGAGCTTCATGATAATAGAGCACCATGGGCTTGAATTGTGTACAAGTGTGGTCCTGTTCAGCCTCAATGACTGGGTCCTGGAATGGGGAATCAGAGGCACAAGTGAGAATCTGATGACCCTGCAACAGTACCTGTGCTCTATTCTAATACTGCCCCTGGTCTGTCAACTGCTGCATTTTCTCAGGGACCTCAACAACTTTCTTAAATTTTAGGTGCTGAAAAGAGAAACTGCTCACGACTTCATGTTGCCTACTACTATTAGCTTGACTGGTAATACATCCTACTCGACAGCAGATTTTCCTGCACCCTAGAGGACAGAGTTTCTCTAGCACTGACTACGGAGTCCTATCGTCAGTTATCCACCATGTTGGACATGCTGTGAATCTGATGCTACCCTTTCCTGTATATTGCCTAGTTTCCTAGACTACTACCTTCTATTTTAATAGCTAAAAGGAAGTCTGTTGTCAACATGTGCTTTGGTGCCCTGAATTTTGACCACGTCTCTTATTTACTTTAACCTTCTTTTAGTAGGGGAACACTGAGACTCCAGCACCCAGCCCTTGTCTTTGAAAGAGTGCCTTCATTTCCAAGCAGACTCTATATGGGTGTGTTTTGGGGTGCCTTACTAGGTTTATGGCTTATATATGAAAACATGTTCAACCTAAAACCCACAGGTGGTGAGTGGGTGTCTGTGTATTGGGAAGAAACATGTAAATTGGAAGAGCTCTCTGTGGATACTATAAGGAAGCTTTCAAGTCAAAGGTTGAGAGAGTTGTGAGTGATTTCCTGTTAGCACAGGGCTGGCCAAGGAGATTGAGGGATTGGGATTAGAGAGAAAAAGAAAGGCTGTAGATTCCAGACATCCTTATATGAGGAGCCCTGGTGCCAAGGCAACTTCTAAAT
This sequence comes from Forpus xanthops, assembly GCA_032466535.1. Taxonomy (NCBI): domain Eukaryota; kingdom Metazoa; phylum Chordata; class Aves; order Psittaciformes; family Psittacidae; genus Forpus; species Forpus xanthops. The sequence continues at coordinate 104,239 of JASSUY010054804.1, read as the reverse complement.
TTCATTTAATTATTAAAGGGAGCTCAGTGCTTGAGCCCAGCACTACAGGGCTCAGAGGCAAGTAGTGAGTCGGCTATGCAATGGTCACCATCTTGCATCATGGGTCATTTATCTGGGCAGGGCACAAGGCTTCTCCCCAGTTGGTTCCCTAGTGCCATGAATCTTTTCAGCTTCGCCTTCCCATGCATTCTGGTCCAGCTGGTTAGTGGAGGCAAGATGCCATGGTAAATGACATCCGTCATGAAGCACCCTCAACATGGCTGAGAGACTGCGTCTCGATCTGCTAAGGTCAGCCTCAAAACCTTGTTCTCTTAGTCCTTCTATATTGTCATTAACTATGTGTTTAACACTGAGTCTTTGAATATTAAATCAGTTTGACCTCTGAAGAACAGGAACAGAGAGTGGATGTTATTTATTCTGCTACTAAATGTTTGTCCTCAAAATGAAACAAACAGCTGGCAAAGTACAGGGCACAACTTTTTACTTTCACAATTTTGACATCCCCCCTACTCAGGTCATAGAATCATAGAATAGTTAGGGTTGGAAAGAACCTTAAGACAATTTTTTTGTGCTGTTGTTGTGGGTTTGAAGCAGTGTCAGGGAGAGAGCTCTCTACAGGACTGCCACTCTGTGCTTATGCCTTAAACAGTTGAGTGCAACTCAGTGTGGTGGTAAGAAAGTGAGCAGTTAATGTTGTTCAAGTTTAATTGTGCCAGAAATTAAGAGTGTATTTTCAGAGGCTTAGTCCGTCAGTTCTAAGAGTATGTAATTCATTTTTTTTTGTGATTTCGTTGAATGGCTGACAGAAATCTGCCTGATTGCTCAGGAGTAGGCTTAATGGCTGATGATCGCACATTGGTGTTGTTTTTTTTTTTCTTTTGTACAAAGAAACAACAGAAAATCAGGTTACATGGAAAGTCTTGTTTGTAATGCCCCTCAAGCCTGGTGAATGTTTCTTGATTTCCATTGGGCCTTTGGTGCTGTTGAAGCCAATGCACTGGCCTGCAGCTGGCATAGGAAATTGAGGTAAAATACCATTGTTCTGCCCCAATGCAGCAATAGTAGGAGTGGAAGATGTCACTGTAAGAGAAATAAATGTGTATGTCTGCTTTTTTTGTAGATCCCTGCAGGAAGGTAAGACGCCTCCTGTGTTGTAAGCAGTACTTAAATTCTGTAGACTGGCACAAGTATTGCAGAGATGTAAAATTGTCTGTAATTGGGCATAATTAAAAAAAAAATTCCAATACTTTATGAAGATGATTTTGCAGTGATGTTGCATAACTGAAGGGATAGTCAGACCCTAATTAGACCCTTCCTTTTAATGCTGCTCAATAAGCCAAATCCTCCATGCTTCCCATGCAACCTGTGTGAATAATACGACATCCCAATAAAAGCTGAGTAATTATTGAAATTCAAAAGCATTAAGTCTTAAATCAGCAGGAGCAAAATACGTATTTGTGATACGCACAATAGAAAGCATCATGCAGGTCACCAAAACACATACCATGTCTGGAATTATAAGGGAGCTGGATATGGTACTGACTGCTAATAACACATATGAGCTATTCAGAAGAAGGGTAATCAGTGCTTCAGGTCACTCAGCTCAGCTGGTCGCAAATATATTATCTTCTGCAAAAGCTTCTTTCTTCCTGCTTTACAATATCACACTGTTGTTCAAGTGTATTACAAAAGCTTTTGCTCATTCGGAAACATAAATTACTACCTTCTAGGCTGCCAGAGGTACAGTATACCATCAGCCAGAAGAATCAGTGTGAAGCCATATATTTGGGGATCTGTCATGTTGCTTTCTTGCTTTTGCTGAGGACATTTAATGTTTTTCTGCATACCTTACTTAACTGTGGCCAGCCACAGCCTGGAATGGGGAGAGCAATTTCTGTGTGACTTTCTTCAGTTTCTGGGTCTGGTGGCTTTTAATCTTGCTGGTTCTTTCCGTCACAAAACCAGGTGCTTGCACGGAAATATGTCATTTTTGCTCCTTAGAGTCCTGACAGCCACATGGTGAAAACATTTGCCTTTAACCTTTAGCTGTTATGAGGTAGACTCTAAGCCCAAATAAAAAAAGGCTGTTCGAGTTTGGAAACATTCATTTTGGGAGCTGCAGTTGGCTCCAGATATGCGCCTCCCTGCACGGCAAAGTGCAGATCTACATGTCTAGTCAATGCATTTGCAGTCTTAGCCTGAAATCATTCTTCCATTGAGCTTGCAGTTTCCCATCCAAATGAATGAGACTTTTGAATGCAAAGGGATTTGCAGTCCCAGCACCAGAGGACAGTCATTTGGCAAGTGTCTCAGTCTGGAAGAGGCCAGGGTGAACTCTGGGCAAGTAAAAACAAAATGCGTGTGCATACCTTTGCATTCCTGTCTCGCTTCTCTGAACAGAGATCTCTCAGCTGTCAAAACCATATTGTTTTGCTGGCAAGTTCTCGCTTCTCCCTCGGTGATATTTTGTGAGGCCTGCCTTCTCCTACAGTCTTGGAGAAGAGGCCCTGCAGAAATAGCAAACCCCAAGGCTGGGGGTGCAGATACTGTTTGGTGCCCCATGATGCTGTAAGAAGAAGGGATCCGTGCCATGACTGCAGGGGGCTTTTGGATGACAGCTCCAAGGCCTCTTGCAGGAGGTTGTTTGCTGCACAAAATGATACTGAGCATTTAGCAATTAGTAAGTGCACTAAATTTACTTTTTCTGACTCAAAGGTCTTTGTCCAAAGGGATACAGCCTCTTCAGCAACATTATTATGCATAGTGAATAATTCACATATAAATATCCCTCAAGTTATGGGGTTGGGCTTTTTAAATAGTGCTTAAATATTTTTAACTTGTCAACATGTAAGCCTTTGGGATCTTCTAAATCATATGACAGTATTTAATTTTTTTTTTTTTCCATGTCCTACTAAAGGTTGTTTCTCCGAGACATAGGCAGGACTCTACAAACCCCTAACAATGCTTCATTTTACTGTCCTGTCTGTTTGTGTCATAAGGGAATATATTCATGTCCAAAGGCAATATTCTCTTGCTTAAAGTAGGGATCTCTATTTTACAGGATTTTGGTGAAATATATGAAGATGTATATTCTATAAAGTTTCTCTCTGGAGTTTTTATTCTGTACATAAATCTGTATCAGTCATATTTCAATGTATGGGTATTTCATTTTGCTTTATGAAACCAGTCCAAGGCTGCTGCTGACAAGATATCTCAAAAAGTTCATTTTGGGGCTTGATATGTCCCAAGTGGTGGGTTTTTTTCTTCTTAAAGATTTTTGTAAAGTTAAAATTTATCTGTATTTTGTTCAGCTTGTCTGCATATTATCCAGTGTATATCAGAGGAAAGGCTTTATCTATACATGTATGTAAAATGTTCGCATACTAAAGTAAATTAATAAAGCTTCCTTTTCATATGAAAGAGGTGAAGAAAAGTACCTGGCCAATGCAGTACCATTAATCTATTCTCTTTTCTCCTTTCTCTCTTTACCTCTCTCTCTACAATAGAAGTGGAACAAAAAGGTAATTAAATACCTTTCAAATTATATATATTACTTATGTATAGGCTGTTATTTAACAGTTTAACGTTTTAGTTGAAATACTTTGTCATTAATTCTCACTACTTTTTTGTTGAAGTTTATTTAGTATCTCTGCTGCTCAACTTCACCAGATAACTCATTTTTGCCTAAAATTTTTTACCAGTGCCACATTTTTTTTCCATTCAATTTCTATTCAAAGGTTTAGATTTAGATAACTCACTCTTTTCCTGCCCCAAAGAATCTGGAAAGTGTGTATATCTAATTATGCCATAAAAGCTTCTTGGAAACAGCACCGCTTTATCAGCAGCTCTGGGTGGTTATTTAGACTCCAATAGAGCAATATACTTTCACACCAGTTACTAAATCTTATTTTCCTCCTGTCTTGCTCTCCAGAGGATATTACCAATTTCTGCATTTCTGAAAATAATTGATTATGCTCCAACCAGGGAGCACGAACACAGGATCCCATCTGCCAGCCCTGTGCTACCAGAAGCCTGTGGTGGGATGCCTCTTCATGCCTCCCTGTTGCCCATTCCATCATCATGGTTATTGTACTACTCATGCTCATGGAGATTAGCATTACAAATAACCAATCACTATTCTCCTCCTGAAGCGTGTGAAGCACCTCAGGTCAGGAGGATGCTACTGGGGATGACAAGGGCTGAGTGAGCCAGTTCTGCTCCACAGCATCTTTCCTTTTGTCTCCCCGCCCAGCCAGCTGACTTCTTGGCGTTGGCATTACCATGATGCCATGGTTAGCTCGGCACCATCTGAGTCTCCTTCCAGGAGTTGGGCATGCCCTGGCTCCTCTCAGCCCCCCTGAAGTCTGAGCAGCAAAGCACTCTGGTTAGTCAAACTGCTCCTCTGTGCTCCTCTCATGTAACAATAGAAGGTATATGTTTTTAAGTTTGAATTACTACTATATTTAACAGGACATTTTTTAACTGATTAAAATCTAGACCTTGGGTTCCTCTCCGGTGAACTTTATTCTTTTCCTTCCTTCTTCCCTTTTTTCCTTCCTTCCTTCCTTGTCTTTTCTTTTCAGCATCCATACGTCATTCATTTTTAATTGCGTGGACTGCATGTTTTGTGTGTCCTGTAGCAGCTTTGAAAGCCTCATTTCTAGCTGTACTGCAGATCTGTAGATGGATGTTTCCCTCCTCCCCACTCTCCCCACTCCCTTTGCTTTAAATGCTCTTCTGAGTTGCTAAGGGATTCGCCTCTGCTTTGCTATTGGTACCCTTTAAATATTTCATATCTCTTGGGCTGTAAGGATGGGATTTTCTCTCTCTTATTTCCATTTCTAGGCCATTTTTCTGTGGATTGTTCAAATAAATATATGGATCGATTCCTTGGGAGTTTACCCCTTCACCTAGTAGGTACAAATTCACTGCAGAATATAATGGAAATACAAAGGCATAAATTCTTTGGGGGCACATATTAATTTCAGAGTTTATAAAGGCAAGTGGTCCAAGTAAGTGCACCTGTAAAAACAGATTTGAAAAGCAGTAAGAAAATGAACCACAGCTGATAGAAAAAGCAGGTAGAAAAAGATCAGTTTGGTGGAGCAAATCTTGTTCTAGAGACATAGTGGGACAGCTAGTCTCCAGCTACAAGGCATTGCTTTTGGGTTTCCTCTGATCTCAAGTATCCTCTGCTCCAGAAATTAGAAGCTGTTGAGATGTTTGAGCCAACCATTCATTAACTTTGGTTTCTTTTGTTTCAAATTTTTTTCCCCTCCAACAGTTTTTCTTTGCCCTGGACTGCTGAAAGGAGTATACCAGAGTGAACACTTATTTGAATCTGACCACCAATCTGGTGCCTGGTGCAAGGACCCTCTACAGGCATCTGACAAGATCTACTACATGCCCTGGACGCCATACCGGACAGACACACTGACAGAGTATTCCTCCAAGGATGACTTCATTGCTGGGAGACCAACCACTACCTACAAACTCCCTCACCGGGTGGATGGCACAGGGTTCGTGGTATATGATGGGGCTTTGTTCTTCAACAAGGAACGAACCAGGAACATAGTCAAGTTTGACTTGCGAACAAGGATAAAAAGCGGGGAGGCTATCATAGCTAATGCAAATTATCATGACACCTCTCCCTACCGCTGGGGAGGCAAGTCTGATATAGACTTGGCTGTGGATGAGAACGGGCTGTGGGTAATCTATGCAACAGAACAAAATAATGGCAAAATAGTCATTAGCCAGTTAAACCCTTACACGTTAAGGATTGAAGGGACGTGGGATACTGCCTATGACAAGAGGTCAGCTTCTAACGCCTTCATGATCTGTGGGATTTTGTATGTGGTGAAGTCTGTGTATGAAGATGATGACAATGAAGCCACAGGGAATAAAATAGACTACATATATAACACTGACCAAAGCAAGGATAGCATGGTGGATGTACCCTTTCCAAACTCCTACCAATATATTGCTGCTGTGGATTATAATCCCCGGGACAACCTCCTTTACGTATGGAACAATTATCACGTTGTGAAATATTCCTTGGATTTTGGCCCACTGGACAGCAGAGGAGGTAAGGCCTTTAAAATTGAGCCACAATCTGAATCAGGCTATCTTTTTTTTTTTTGCAAATAGGGTGTAAAATGGAATTACACTTCTGTCTTACTGATATGTCTATGTTTCTGTAAATTAAGTCCCACCACAATGCCTGTTATGGATATTAAGACATTAACATGTGCAGAACATTTTTTTTTAACTTAGTTTGAAATGAAATGGGGAAAGGATTGTGCTATGCGTTACCTGTAATTAAGCTGAAATAGTCTCCAAATGTCCACACTCTTGTTCACATCACAGGGATCATAGAATCATAGAATAGTTAGGGTTGGAAAGGACCTTAAGATCATCTAGTTCCAACCCCCCTGCCATGGGCAGGGGCATCTCCCGCTAAACCATGCCACCCAAGGCTCTGTCCTTGTCTGGGATAGCAGTCTTTCTCCTTAACTGAATTATCCTCTATACATCAGATTATTTTCCCTTCTGCGGGAATTTTGGCAAAGCAAAGCATGGAAGATGCTATCACTGTAAACAGGCAGGGGAGAACTGCCAGCCAGTTTAAATGACTTCATTCTATTAAGCTGAGCAAGTTCAGGCGTTCGGGGAAGCCAATGCTAATTGCATATGTGAGCATACACACGGTAGTGTGTATTTGAGTTGGGAGAGGAATCTAGAATGAAAACTTCCATATTGTTGAGTTATTTAAAGTTTCTCTTTCAAAGTGTTTGATGCCTTACCATGACTTACTATACTTGCTCTAAGAGAAAGTTCCCTAGAGGATTCCCAGCTTTTCCACCCTTTTTTCCTGTTAGAAATTATGCTAGTAATTGCTTAATTGGGTTATATTCCTTTATCTTCACCAACTTCATTGTTTTGCAATTATTATGTTCACAGTTGCCACTGTATTAGTATCATGACTTAACCTATATTGCGGTCAAATTCATACGACGGTACAAGAACTTCCCAAGAGCATTTGCTCATATAGTTATCAGGTAGTTTCTATACCAGACTGTATACTGGCTGAAAAAGTAAGAAATCCAGAATTTATGTCATTTGGACAGTAAACCATTTGATTCGTAATGACAGTTCCCAAAACATTCTTCTTGTTCATCAAGAAACTCAGAAGTGTATGAATGGATTTAGGGCTTCAAGTTGCAAAAGAGAAGTTGAGAGTTTCCTGTTGCCGAGCTTGGTTTTTTTTTTTTTTTTCCTGTGTGCAGCCTGCTATGTGTATAAAAAATGGATCAAGAGATGCTGAAAGAAGCTGTGGATATGAAATCCAGGGGAGGGGTGGAATAAAAGTAATGAAATGGCAGTGACTTTCTCATTTTTATACAAAAATGTAAGGAACAAGAGAAGGCAGTCTTTAGGAGGCAGATGAACAAAACCGAGTGACTGTTAAGAGAAGAGCAGGGACATTTTCAATGATGTTGACCTCTGCAAGATCTCAGATGAGCAAAAAATGAAGTAATACTTCTTATTCTCCCAACTTAATGATGAACATGTACTTTCTGAGTACTGGAGTGAAGCAGAGCAATTTGTGAGCTATTGGTTATCCCTGAGGAGTGAAAATCAATTACATCCTTTCTATTTCACAGAGTTTCTCTCCTTTTCAGTGAAATATTTCTAGGTATTACACCAGGCTCTCTACTACTGCTTTTTCATGTGGCAACTCTTGTCTGTAACGTCATCTTTAAGATAAAAAAGCCATAATCAGCAAAACCCCCAAATTTTGTGCTTTTCTATAAAAGAGAAATGTTTTTCCCAGTCTAAGCTGGTGTGATGGGAGAGCAGGTGAAAATCTGGAAGAAGGCTGTAAGTCTGTTTTGCAAGTATTTGATTTGTCACTGTTTGAAGCCCCTTCATTTCATTTGTGTTTGGATGAGAATTTTAAATCCCGTAGCACCTCAGGTGGGAAGCTGAAACTGGTTTTGGCTTTGAGTGGTGGACATGAGGGGGTTAATCTGTTGTCAGAGGGTCTGGTTAGCCTTCTCTGATGTTTCTTTCATGCAGTTTTTGATAGCTTTGTAACATGGGGACAAAGCTGAATTTTACATGCATTTCTCTTCTCTGCAAATTGCCAGGATTTCCTTTTTGGCAGAAATGCATAAGGATCCCATTACTTTACCGTTTTATGGGTTTAGAGGACTTTTGAGAGGTCTGCTCTAAGAGCAAGTGAAATTTTCGATGACACAACTCAAATGGGCCAAGGCATTTTGAAGAAAAATACCTTTGCAAAGGGAGTTTATTACTCCATTACCTGCGCAGCCTGATTAGTGGGAACGTTATGAGTCAGTCAAAAAAGAACACTGATTTTGAACCGAATAAGTGAATAACACTTGTTTTGACTGTAGTCGGGTGTTTGGTTTGGGGTATTGGGTTTTGCTTTTGTTTGTTGGTTTTAATTTTTTTGTCAGAAAGGAGTCAGGAGACCAGGTCTGTGTGACTCTTTCTTTTCCAAGTTCAGTGCAACACATTTTCTGGTTAGCAGCAAATGTCATGCTGCATTGACTTCTATGTAATACTAAATGCATGGCTGGCATAAGCCCAGCTTGTCCACCAAAGAGCAGAATGGAAGCCAATGCAACACTAGGAAAGCAGTGAAGGACCAGGATTTTTTATTTAGTTATTTATTTAGTTATTTTTTTCACAGAGTGGATTGTGGATATGTGTTTCTCCCTCCCTTCCAAAATTACCAGTGTTTGTTTAGAGCATGGCAATGTTCAGTGCAGCCATTTTCCATAGGGTTACAGTTTGAGTAGTAAAATATGTAAAAAGTATTTGCTTAATTAAAAAATAAAAGAAAGATTATAAAATTGATGGGTTGAACAAATTGGTTGTTAAAAGACAGTTAAGTGTGAAGTTTTAGGAGAAGAGCTCTAAAAACCAAACATTGATCTTAACAAAAAAAAGTAATATATTTATCTATCTAAATAAGCAGTAACATATTTGAAACATTTTTTAAATCTCTAGTTATCATACGTTTCAAGACTATCTAAAATAAAAGGAAAAACAGATGCTGGGGGCTCCAGTTTACTTAGAATCAAGCATTTTCAGTTATTTTCCAAGCCATCCGAGAAAAATAGGAGGAAGTGGGAATCGCTTAGCTCATAAGAAGGGCAAGGATTCCATCCTCTTGCTCTTCACAGTGGTTAAACATTTTCTCTGACTTTTAATTAAAAGTCTGGTTTTGTATGTAGGTTTGGAACATATTTGAGACCTGCTCTATCTCAGAACTTCTCTCACCCACGGTTTAAAAGAATCAGCTTTTGCTGCTCAGACTAAATGAGTGTCAAACCCTGGAATTTCTGTGCTCATCTTCTGTAACAACTGAAGCTACCAGGGAAGACAAAATATTCTGAAGTCATAAGTGAAGCACAATCCTGGAGTCAACTGATCTAAAAGCAATTTAGCTCTCTTGGCTGAATTAAAAGTAATTGTTCATTTTTCTCAGAAATGGGAAAAGCTGCATTTTAAGGATTTGACATGCTCTTTTTTTGCCTTTTTTCCTTTTGTCTGGGGTTGTTTTCATTTATCCTGAAAGCAGTTTTGAAAGCAAGCAGTCCTCGGTGCCTGTAAATTCCAGGAAACCTGTCATTAATATCTACCTTCAAGAAGTGAACCTGAAGATACCAAAAGGTTTTTAAGCATATTTTCTTTGTTTATGCTGTTTGATCTTAAAAATAGTTTTTTTTTTTTGAGGATGCTTTTCCATAAATACCTTTGAGCTTTTGTGCTATTTATTTGTAGATGCTTTTGAATTTCATATAATCGAAGAATAGTCAGGGTTAAAAGGACCTTAAAGATCGTCAAGCTCCAGCTCGCCTGCCATAATCAGGAACAACTTCTGTTAGACCAGGTTGCTCCAATCTCCATGCAACCTGACCTTAAACACTTCCAGGGTGGGGCAGCCACAACTTCTCTGGGCAACCTGTGCCAGTGCCTCACCACCCTCAGAGTAAATAATTAATTCCTAATGTCTGATCTAAATCTGTCCTATTTCAGTTCAAAACCATTCCCCCTTGTGCCATTACTGTATGGCCTTGTTTCCAGATTTCTTGTAGACATATTTTAATTACTGAAAGGCTATCCTAAGGTCTCCCTGGAGTTTCCTCCAGGCTGAATGAGCCCAACTCTCTCAGCCTGTCTTCATAGGAGAGGTGCTTCAGCTCTCTCATCATCTTCAGGGACTTCCTCTGGATTTGCTCAAGTAGGTCCATGTCACTCTTGTGTCTTGGAGATGCCAGAGCTGAAGGCAGAACGCCAGGTAGGGTCTTGCAAGAGCAGAGTAGAAGGGGAGAATCGCCTCCCTTGACATGCTGGCTATGTTCCTTTTGATGCAGCCCAGCATACAGTTGTCAGCCAACAGCCCCAGTTCCTTCTTAGGACTTCTCTCAATTCAGTCTTTGCTCAACCTGTAGTTGTGCCTGGGGTTGCCCCAACCCAGGTGGAGGACTTGCACTTGGCCTCGCTGAACTTCATGATGTTACAGACAAGAGCCCCTCAAAGGCCCTTCTGGATAGCATATCTTCCTTCCTGCATGTTGACTGCACCACACAGCTTGGTGTCATCTGCAAAGTTGCTGAGGGTGCACTCAATGTGTCGCTGACAAAACAGTGCCAGTCCCAACACTGACACCTGTGGGACACTATCGTCACTGGTCTCCACCTTTGTCATTGATCTGTTGACCAAAACTCTCTGAGTGTAACCATCCAGCCAATTCCTTATCCACCCTGTGGTCCATCACCAAATCCATGCCTCTTCAATTTGTAGACAAGGTTGCCATGCAGGACAGTGTCAAACACTTTGCACAAGTCCAGGTAGATGGTGTCACCTGCTCTTTCCTTATCAAACAAAGCCCTGTCATAGAAGGCCATCACATTTGTCAGACATGATCTGCCATAAGTGAAGCCATGTTGGTTGTCACCAGTCATTCCCTTATTGTGCATGTGCCTTAGCATAATTTTCAGGATCTGCTCCATGATCTTGCCAGGCACTGAGGTGTGACTGACTGGCCTGTATTTCCCTGGGTCTTCCTTTTCTCCCTTTATAAAAATAGGGAGAAAGATTTGCTAATGGTTTGCTAATTTGAAGTGATAGAATAGCTCTGCAACTCTAGTAGTGTTTTGCATTGCATTCTTCAATAATTTGAACCCAGAAAAGTGCTCAGTTGTTTTTTTTTTTTGTTTTGTTTTGCATTTTTTATGTGTCCCAGTAGATATGTGCAGAGAAGGAAACAAAAGTCTATTAACAGAATTTTTCACAACCTAATCAGTCTTAATATTCACTAGAGTTACCTGGTTTAATCATCATCATCACCCGCTTGTGGTAAAGTCTGCATAAACAAATTCAAGAAAAGCATCAACAAATTCTCATCTCCAAAAAGGTAAAGTGCTCCCATCCCACTTCCCAGCACCACACTTGCATAAAAACATGTATCTTTTTTTGCATTTCTGCACCTCCCTGGGCAGTCATGGCTCATGGATGGCTACCAAGTGGATGTTACTGGTCAGCAGAAAGACCAGAATGAGAAACTTTTGTCTTTTAAATGCCTTAGGCTTCCCATGCCAGAGTCAGCGGCTCTTTTATAGGAGCTTGGGATGTGCTGGCTGAACATTTAGACCAGGGATAGGGACTGGTGCCTGTCCCGTAGCTTAGCAGTGAAAAACTTTAACAAGGATAAGGATCCCTCTGTGCATCTCTGGGACTTGTATGTCCTGGCAGCTGTTCTGAGTGGCATGGGAAATACAGAGCTCCTATTTTCAAGGTGGTGTTTTAAATTATGTCCAGGAGACCAAGGTATTACAATTTGAGGTGTTTAAGAGATGTATAAAGTTAATAACTAAATATGCCAAATACATAAGGAAGACAGTGATATGATATAGAGCTTCTAAAACAGCCTCATTGTGCTTAAGTGTCAATAGATTGCATTTTAACACTGTGGGCTGCTAGTCTAGTAATCAAATGTGGTATGAAAAGCATATGTCAAACTTTTATTCTCCAAATTCTATTATTGTGGAATGCTCTCTTGACATGTGATTGCAACCATTTTATTCAGTAAAAGAGGTTGGGTTGTTGGGTTTGTTTGGTTTTTTTGTTTTGTTTTTTTTTTTTTAAAGCAGTTTTACAATGCATATAAGGTGAACCCTCTGTCCTTATAATACACTAATTAAGTGCATTTGCGTCTTGGGTAAAAAGATATGGCAGTATGGTGATGAATAAGAACTTTAAACACATATGACACCTCGTTAAAATGTAATTTTCACACCATAAATCTGAGGCCCTTCCTTTGACAGCTGAGTAATGTGGATAGTGGGCAGAGGATCTTGAACATTTCAAAGTTGTCACATGCTAATAGGTAGCTGAAAGCAACTTTTCCTGCTCTGCTCGCCTTTGATGCCCTACATCCTTGGGAAATGCATCAAAAGGGCTGCCAAATCTTAAATCTCACTTTTCCACAGGATATGAATTGACATTGCTTCAAGATCCCATTGCAATAAGCCATGCTTGGTATCAGAAGTTAAATTTGGGCTGCATTTTAAAAGACCAGATGAGCTTTTTTCATGAGCTGCTTCTCCGGTCTGACAAGGACTTTCTTTAGGAGGCTGCTGAGTGTTTAATTGCAGCTTCTCCTGTGCTTTTAGTTTCTAGTTGCTTTCCTCCCATCTAGGAGCATCCTTAGTTCTCTTGCTCCTGTTCCTCTTCATTGCTTACAGTGACAGCTGCTGGCTGCACAGTGTTGCTGGAGGTATTCAGAGAGATCAGCACGTGCTCTCAGCAGCCTCTGCTGAACACATATCATGACTGGGTCCCTGGCACATCTTTTACAGAAAAGCTGGCATCTCAGCCTAATTTGCTGGCAAACCAGTACCTTAAGCTTAGAAGAAAAAGAGGATATTTCACCTACCTTGGAGCATGCTGGGATCCAGCATTGTGTTTGTTCCCCATTTTGATGTCTTATCTTTTGAGCCTCTTTATTTTTATCCTGTTTTAATTTTTCCCTCTTTCTAAAGCAGTGTGATTTAAAAAAAAAAAAAAAAAGTAAAAAAGTATCATATCACTGGGCATTTTTCTGAAATTAGGTGTTTCTGCATTTTTTTTGGTCAGGAAAGCTGGAGTTTGAGCTCTTTTCTTCTACCTTCTCACAAAAAAATCCTTTGAGAAGTGCAAGATTCCTTAGCTTCAAAATGTTCCATTGTGGAGCATTTAATGAATAGTAATACTGTTTGGTTAGCACAGCAGGAGTATCTTCAGTGCCTCTCCAGTATGAATAAATATGCAGTTGCTCCATCTTCCTAGATAGAATCATAGAATAGTTAGGGTTGGAAAGGACCTTAAGATCATCTAGCTCCAACCTCCCTGCTCTGCGCAGGGACATCTCCCACTAAACCATGCCACTCAAGGCTATGTCCAACCTGGCCTTGAACACCGTCGGCGATGGAACATTCACAGCTTCCCTGGGCAACCCATTCCAGTGCCTCACCACCCTTACAGGAAAGACTTTCTTCCTTATATCCGATCTAAACTTCCCCTGTTTAAGTTTGAACCCATTACTCCTTGTCCTATCATTACAGTCCCTTATGAAGAGTCCCTCCCCAGCATCCCTATAAGCCCCCTTCAGATACTGGAAGGCTGCTATGGGGTCTCCAAGCAGCCTTCTCTTCTCCAGGCAAAAGAGCCCCAACTCTCTCATCCTGTCTTCATATGGGAAGTGCTCCAGTCCCCTGATCATCCTCGTGGCCCTCCTCTGCACTTGTTCCAACAGTTCAATGTCTTTTTGATGTTGAGGACACCAGAACTGCACACAGTACTTCAAGTGAGGTTTCACATGAGGCAGGATCACCTCCCTCGACCTGCAGGTCACAATCTCTTTGGCGCAACCTGGGACACAGTTGGCTTTCTGGGCAGCGAGCACACACTGAAGCTGGCTCATGTTCATTTTTTCATAAGCCAACACCCACAAGTCCTTCTCCTCAGGGCTGCTCTGAATCTCTTCTCTACCCAACCTGTAGCTGTGCCTGGGATTGCTCCAACCCAGGTGTAGGACCTTGCACTTGTCGTGGTTAAACTTCATCAGGTTGGCATCAGCCCACCTCACAAGTGTGTCAAGGTCCCTCTGGATGGCATCCCTTCCCTCTAGCATATCAACTGAACCACACAGCTTGGTGTCATTGGCAAATTTGCTGAGGGCACACTCAATCCCACTGTCCATGTCACCGACAAAAATGTATATAGAACAGGAAGTAGCCTCACTAAATGAAGGCAGAGGATCCCTTCTTTTCCTCAAGTCACTCCTCCAACTATAAGTCACAGGTTCGAGCCAGCTTGAGAAAATCATAGAATCAGCTGCGCCAGAAAAGACCTTCAGAATCATGAAGTTCATTAGCCCAGAACTGCCAAGACCACCACTAAACTATGTCACTAAGGGCCTCATCTCATGCTTTTTAAATACTTTCAGAGATGGTGACTCCACCACTTCCTTGTGCAGCAGACCTAACGCATCTGGGAGCTAAACTGCGATAGTGCTATATCCTCTTTAGAATCAATTGTTATCATTGCAAACCAAACAGAAATTTGCTCTAAGACCCTGCATGCCATGGGCTGGTGTCCTTTTTGCACAGGCTTACAAGCCTGAGCGCTTGGGAACTGGGCTGGTGAGCAGCCAGGATGCTTGAAGTAGGGGAAGGGCTGCAGGAGACAAAATGATTAAGCTAAACTTCACTTCAAGCTTCAAAACAAAAGGAGGCCAGAGACTTCAGCACTTCATAATCCTGTCAAATGCCAGGAGGGGGAAAGCACCTTGCCAAGAACATGTCGGAAAAGCTGAGGCGGCTGTTTCTGGCAGCAAGCATGAGATGTACGGCTGAAGATAGTAGAGATTGCATGGGGATAAAAGCATTAAGTGCGTGTGAAGGATAGAGTCCTTTCCTCTTCTGCAGCAAGATCTTCAACTTCAGGAATCAGTCTGAAGTTGTGATTAATTGTTGTTTCATTAAGTTCAAGACCACCAGAGTTGTCACACTGACATCCACCACAGCTTATCAGTCTGACACACATACTTTGCACCAAACCCAGCCATGAGTGTGCCAGCCCTTTGGTTCGAGCTGTTTGCCAGAGGCAGAGAGTGAGAGGTGACACATGGCAAATATCCAAGACCACTTTTTGCAGGAGGAAGTTATTGCATCATGTGCTATAGACAGCTTTTAGCATTGTATTTTTAAACATGGTTTTTAGTAATGAGTGCACTATTTATCACTTGACCAGTGGATTTTGCTGGCTTGTTTGCAGTGATAGGGGTCAGCACAGGCTTAGAGGCATAAACCTTGAGAGAATCCAGGATGTTCCATTTTTGAGCTGTTGCCTCTGCCAGCTTCTCTCTTCCCACCCAAAAACAGAAGTATAACCTATCAGGTTTTTTCTCAAGGCATTTTCTCAGCTTGCATTATATTTGTGTCCCTGGCTCCTCAAGGCTGGTCACATATGATACAAGCACCTTTTGTTCTCTGCATTTCTGCTCTGGCCTGGCTACAGAGACACTAGCCTGGCTTGAGATGTGGGCTCCCAGGTGCTTTCTTCATGCTCCAGCTTGGTTTTTTTTTGCTAATGCAGCCTTTATCCGCGCTTCCCACTGAAAACACCTCCACTATGGCAGCTCATAGGTCTGTATTGCTCTCCTTGCTCGTCTGTCACTGATTGTGTTTGTTCTAGAAATGACTACTGTAATATTTTTAGCAGCACTTATTAAGATTCGTCTCCTGCAAGTCTAGTTCTGTGTTGCTAATTAACTTTTTTGATGCCTCCCTCACTCTGCAGTGCTGTTATGCCAGGTTTTCTTTATTTCTTTTAACCAAGAAAGCAGATGTGGATACCCTGCCATATTCTCCTTTAGTATCAAAGCAAGCAGAAGATGTATTGGATATTCTTCATACGGCTGGCCTTCATACTTAGGTTAAAGAGGAGTAAAAAGCTCTTCAGCAGTAAGTTACAAAATTATTGAACCTTTATGAAGAGCCTTGCCTTGACTTCAGGCAGATGTGACAATGCCTTTAGCATCTCCCCATCCTTCAGATATGGCAGCAAGTCAATTTTCCAGACATCTAAGTTATGACTGTGCTGGTAAAAAAGTATCCAAGGTATACATCAGGAATTAAAATGTCAACCTTATCTTCACAAGTCCAGCTGAACTCTCACAGTAGGATTGGATTTGATGGGCTGCTGATAGGAAGGAAATTTATGTTGAAGGTACAAAAAGAATCTTGGTAGCTACTTTGAAGAGCTCCACTTTCTGGGAGAAGCGGTACCAGCCATGAAAGGCTGGGAAATGCTAGTTGGCAATATTGTCAACAACCTGACGGGGGAAGATAAGTAGATCCCAGAAAAAACAGAGAATATGCACTTTGAAAACACCTTCTGAAGTACATTTTGGCGTTCATACCTATGCTAAATCAAGAAAGTTGTGTTCTGAAGAAAACAAGACTAAACCACTGTCCATTTCTTTTGAGTGTACCAAGTGTGCATGAGTAAAGGTTGATATAATGGAAAGGTTTCTGGAACAAAATCCTCAAGTTCCTGTTGAGTTTCAGCTCAGCCATTATTCAGACAAATCCCCCTGAAGTTGATAGGGGCTTACACTCAGGGCTTCAGGAGTGAGTTTACAGTGAATTTACATTTGCCCCTAGAAGGAATTGCATTTTGCCAGCAAGAGGCTTTTTGACCTCCTGATTTAAGTCTAAAGCATCTGCAGACGAGATATAAAGTGTAAACTGGAATAATATCAAATACCTATGTGAATTTGAGTTGCAGCATCTGCCCTACATTTTTAGGTTGAAAAGACTTCTTAAGGATCTGTTCATGGTTAGAGAGCAAAGCAGATGATGAAGGCTTAGGTGAATGACGTGTCCATTAAAACAATGTAGCTATTGTTAGCTGTAATGAGATTTTGTCACTGTAAATAGGATTTTTTGCATGATTAAAATGTGCTGAGTAGAAACAGGTCTTAAGGCACCAAAACATGGGATTCAGTTTAAAAAGACTGGCACTGAATAAGCAAACTGGGTGTTTCATGTTACATAGCTCCTCAGTTCTGTGTTCTCACAAAGTACCAGCTGCTTGAGACTCAAAAGGGATGAGAGGGAAAAAGCAATGAAATGTCAGAGCTAAAAACTATAGAAATTATATGCTGGCTATGACAGAAGATGGGAAATCAGGTGCCTTTGTGCCAGTCTAAGCTGCCTTACTGAGCTACCATTCACACTTCCTTCAGATAGCTGGAATAAATTAATACAGCCAGTGGAGAGATGAGGGGCATTAGGTAGCTCTATGATTCTTTTTCATCTGTTGATGTTTGGGATGGAGAAATGAAAAGGGATGTCTGTGTGCTGCAAGCAAAGATAAACAGTAAAGGTATCATCAAGTGTAAACATACCAGTAGTCCATTCATAGGGTCTTTCCAACATACAGTGTGAAAAAGAGCTCCTGTGAGTCCTGTGTTTTGGCCTCTCATTCATTTGCCTCTCTGTGTTAAATTATTCCCTCTGCTGAAAGCATGCATGAAGGATGCAGTGGTTTGTTGGTCAGCCTGAATTCCTGTGGTGTTTTGCTCTCTGATAATAATAAATTAAGAAAATGGCAGATAAAGTTTATGTGAACAGTAAGTCTCCAGGAGGAGGGAAATATTGAGGGAAAGCTGCATAGAAAAGGAGTTGTGGGGTTTTTTTTGGGTTTTTTTTTTTTTTTGTTTTTGTTTTTTTTGTTATATTTATGTGAGGAAAAGAGTGTAAAATATATTTGCGTGTTGGGAGCATGCGTATACACTAGAGGAACTAATAGGAATAGGTATTTCTGGCATTCTCCATGTAAGTGCTTGGTTTTCTCCCTGGACAGTGACTGCCAAGTATTTTCTTGGTGAGATATTGAGCATGTAACAAGTTATTCACAGGAAATATCCTTGGAGTGACTGGAACAGATTCTATTGGTAAAAATATTGTGCTCACCAGGCAAGTATTGGGATTGGTGAGGAACTCCAGCACCTGAAAATCAAGCAGAGGTGGAAAGTTCCCTAGCAAGTTTCTAGTTGATTGATGTAGTTTTAGGTGCAGATTCATCTAATGTTGAGTTAGGAAAGGTGCCTCTGTCTGGTGCCTTGCTTGTAAATATAAGCTCGCATTATGAATAAACAAAGTCTCCTTCCAAGCTCTGTGGGAAGTAAATGAAGCTTTAAACCTAAAACTGCATAGTCAGAACATGGTGTGTTGTGTAGGGCTGTTGTAATGTGTTCTTTTCATATAAATGAGTTTAAATTGACTCTGGTATGAAGAGTAGAACAGAGAATTAAATTAGATTAATAGATTTTTTAAGACCAGAAGGGACCATTAGCTCATTTAGCCTGACCTCTGTAATGCGTTCGATTGGATTTCATCTGCTTCCTCTTGTATGGAGCCTAATGACTTGACTTTTAACTGAAGTGTACCTTTCAGAAAGGCACCCAGATAATCAGCGTGTCACTTCACGGGGTGCTTTTCTTGGGTGGACATTCTTTTCCAGTGTTAAAGAGGTAATAATATCCACATTATAAATCATACTGCCCAGTCAGCGAGCCCTTTTTTGTGCCTCTTTTGCAAAATATGTAAAAGTCAAAATGTGCTTCTTGAATGTGCTTTGCACTTTACTCAGCCAGTGCTCAGGAGGTTGCCTTCTGTGGGAGTTACTGGTGGGTGTGAGGGGTTTTTGTTAGGTTTGAGTTTTTTTTTTTAATTTGAAAGTGTTAGAAACTTGTTACAGGGAGTGGGAAAATCCTGAATAAACTGGGAAGGCAAATAACTCACTAGCAATGAAAAATAGCTTTCTGGGCACTAGACCCAATAAAGTATTCTGCTTTCAGATGCATAGTTTCTGAGTGTCACTAAAAGTGTCTATAAACTCTGCTTTTTAATTAGGAGAAATTGCCAGTCTGCAAAGCTTGTGCACTGCTCTCTTAGTGCTGCTTCCATTTTTATTTGAACCAGAGTGGTAGTCGCTGACATTTAAACCTCGGAGTTTGTCATCAAGTTCTAATTTTCTCATTGATGAGAACATCTGTCCATTGGAAAGGGCAAAAACTCATTCCAGCAGTTTTTTCCATAAGGTATTGAAAGATTTAATTCCAAATGATGTTTTGTTGTTTGGTGATTTTTTTTTTTCCTTTTATTTCCCATCGTCTTTTTAAAGGAGCATGTATTTACACTGGGAAAAAAAGATGATGCTGCAAGGAAGTGAACTTTAGAAGATACAAAAAGTGCTTTTGTAAATAACCATTAATTGTGTTAAGCGTGTTATTGCACTAGATTTTTCTTGCAAAATGTACTGGCAAAATCTGGTAGAAAGAGGTTGTCGTTTTCTTAATATGCAAATATAAATTGGCTGCACTATATAATGTCTTAATTTGGATTGAAATACTATGCTGTCAAAATGTGACTTTTCCTTCTAACAGCATGTTTTCTCATATTTTGGATAAACTTCACCTTCAGGCATTTCTTTATTGTTATTGACCACCTGAGAGAGGTTTTATGAAGTCTATAGCTTTATTAGATTAAGCACTGTGAGTAGTAACATGTTATTACTTCCTCTTTCACACTTTTTCATTGGAGAGGAAAACCAAAATGGGCATGTGTCAAGTAAGGCTAGAGAAGTGCTGTCTTGCATTTGCAGTGTAATTTGTGACAACAGTGATCTTGTGCATGTTTGGAAGTTATCACCCCAACACAGTTGACAGCATATGCATCAGTTGTAACCAAAGAAGAAAGATTCAAATTATCCAAAATGGCTCTGCAATGTCTTTGGGGACAGCTGGTATAGGGTAGTACCAATGGGAGTTTTGAGCTACAGATTTCTATGCTACCTTATTTGCACATTGAAGGTAGTAAGCATCACCTAGCTGAATTGTGGTCTTTATGTGTTTTATTTAGTTCCTCCCCCTTATGATGAATTCTAGTTTGGAGGGATTCATGTGAGAAGTTTCTTTCTACAGTTAGCTGGCATTTAGCAGTAATGAATGTTTTAGTGACTAGATCCAAAGCTGTAAAAGTTGGTCCTCTCCAGGTAAAGGTTTTGTTATGGTGACCTTACTGTCCTTTTCCTACTCTTATTTGAAAGCTGATTTTAATCTGCAAAAGGAATAATCTTTAAAAATGCAGTATGTGTGGGTGCATTACTTTAAATCGTCTTCCCTGGAAGCCTTGTGGGATACAGAAGCAGCAGACATGAGCTTGTACATGCCTGAGGTTTATCCACAGCTTGCTGACATGATGTTTAATGTGATTCTTGCTTCTGTGCATGGACTGCAGAGACTGGTTTAGCATCATGTTGCTAGCCTGATTCTTCCAAAGTCACTTTGCAACGTGACCCATTTCCTTGCTCGAGAAGCTTAGAGGAGCCTGTTGAACCTCCTTTGCCACAGAGGTGAGGATCTTTTGAAGGAGCAGATTCACTGCTCTTTTGGAAGGTTATCTACTATACGTAGCTCTGGGCTGGCCAAGAATTACCACACACTTCTGTGGGTGCATCTTGACACAGAGGTTGCCATTAGCCATTGTAAGTCAAGTCAAAAAGTGATTGAGGCTGTTGACACCGAACAGGGAGCCAGGGAAATTTGAGGCTTCTGGCTGGCTGCAGATGTGGCCTTTAAACAGTTATAGTTTGAAGATGGACCTAACAAAGGGCCAGGGGCTCCAAGAGAAGAAGCTCTGGGTATCACAGATCTGCCAATAATAATGACAGTACATCTCCAGTAGATCTTTGATTTCTCTCCTCTGCCCTTTTTGAGGTATTCTCTTTTTTTTTTAATGAAGCCAATTGCTTTTCTGATGGCCATGTTTTAAGGAGAGATGACATCAAGGGGAGAGGAGGACTTAGCCTTTCCTTCTACTTAGAAACCACAGAAAACAATACAGTACTTTTGCCTGAAATTATTGAAAAGGAGAGGTTGTCATGTTTTATGAAATTCCTTAACATGCATGGCAGAGGCTCTGGCCTATCACTAAAGGCAGCACTTTCCATCGCTGAAATGATTCATTGAAGAGACATCTTCTAGACTTCAAGCCTTTTAGTGAGAGCGTTGTTTGTTTAGAAACCTGCAAGAAAGTGCTTTTGATGTTGAGGTTATTTTGTTCCCTCAGTATCTTTATAAACTTTAGTTTTCACTGATTCTAGAAAACAGCACAGTATTTTTGCCTATCCTGGGCTTGTCATTCTTCTACTAGAAGAGCTTGATCATTGATTTTTATTTTATTTTTTTTTTAATTATTGTTATTATTCTTGCATATTTAACAATAAAGTTGAGTGATGTTCTATTCCCATTTGAGCCTCCAAGGAATGCAACTGTTTCTCATTATAAAGGGGGGAAAAAGTAATTAAATTTTAATTATTTTCCCTTTTATCCAAATATCTTCATACGGTACAAATTAAATAAAATTATTTAACCATGACAAGTACTTCTGCCAATTAATCCCTGAGAAGAGAAACTGGAAAATGTATGCCACATGCATGCAGGCAGTCACACACATTCCTGGAAAAAAGAAACCCAGAGGAGTCTAAGGCAAGCATGAGTTAACCAGCCCAGTGGAGCTGTGAATGGGAGTTTAAGTGATAGTGGTGACCTTCTGCAAACTGATCTGAGCTCTTTGCAGATTCCTGTCTGATACTCCAAAGAATCTTTTTCCCTTCTGGCTTAATAGCTGAAGATTAATTGAAGTTCAAGAACTCAGTATTTTTAGTTGCTTTTATACTGAAATTTAAAATGGGTAATTTAACTTTGAATTGATTTTTCTTTTTTTTCAATATGAGCTTTTAGTATGTGCATATTTTTATCTCAGCTGCGTTTGGGTTTCCTGAATTACAGGCAAGGTTACCAAGAGATATTCATTAGAAAAACATGTTTATTAACAACATAAAGATTGTTGCACTGAATGCCTAAAAACCAGATCCAGTTATTAGAAAAGAAAATCTTTAAGGCAATTTCAAAGCATTAAAATAAAAATTCATCTTGCTTGTCTGGATTTATATACCTGGTTTTATTATCTAGTGAAAAGCACTGGTGATTTTTGTACGGGCAGTACTTCAAGGTCAAAGTTGGCCCCATTTCTGAATTTCTATAGATTAAAAATCCTACTTGAAGTCAGTGTCCCATGGAAGTGGCTCTTCTCCAGAAAGACCTTATCTCACTTCTATCGGGAAGTTCTTGTGTGGCCTTCTCTGGAGGCCTGTGAGATGGTTACTGTTTTGGTAAAAGCCATATCTACATCTCTAAGATGTTTATTTGCTCAGACTTAATCTTTTAGCATATGAAATCATGCACTGAACTTTGAGTCATCTGAAGCTACTGCTGGAAGAAGTACTATTGACAGTAAGTTGTGCATGTTTTAGAGAAATACATGTATGTAGTATATATATAGATAGATATTTGCACATTGTTTTGATGTATTTGAAAAAGGAGGATTTGTTCCATGTAATCTTAAAAATAAATCTTATCACATCACAATTTCCCTCTGAGGAGGGTGGATTTTTCTGACTAATACTGTTCTGGCCTCATGTTACAGCCTCTCAGCCCTGCCAGAGCAGCATAAAGCTCTTGTTGATTTGAGCCCTGTACCCTGCACTCATTGAATTTTTAGACCAAGCAAAGAAACTGTGGTTTAGCTACCTAAAGGGGGTCTAACAAGGAATATTCCCTATCGTTTTTAGGTAGAACCATAGCTATTTTGTGGCAGTTTCATACTCTGCCCTTTTCCATAGTTCATAACATTTTCCTCTGCATGTGGCAATTGCTGGAAAACCTCAACAGTCCTTGCTGGTCAGACAAGGGAGTGTCTTAAGTTTGCCGATTTACTGGGCAGGAAGATCAAAAATGCATCCTGCGTTTTGCTGGGGAGGAAAAGGAGCAAACGCGACAAGCAAATTACTGGGTGATTTATTTATTTGCAATTCTGGGATGAAATCTTTATCTTCATGAATCTCAGTGTTAGGTGATATATTTGTCTATATAAAACCCAATGTCTTAACTGTGCATAGGGAGCAAACCTTCATGTTTCACCCCAGCTGCATTTGATATCCACAGTTAATTAGGGTTGTCCAGTGTTTAATTGCATACTAATGTGAAGCTATCTATTTCATCTCTATTGCTAGATGCAAGGGCTGATATTCAGCTTCAGACTTGCATGGAGGGACTGGCATTTAGCAGGACATGAATCTTATGCCAGATTTTGTGATGGTTAGGTGCATCATGCTAGCAACAAACCAGCAAGGGGAACTGAGACATGCATCAAAATGTCAAATGCCAGGATTAGAGACATGACAAAGAGGTGGCTAGAAGAACTAACTGTGAGTGTAGTCTTTTTTATGAGGCCATTAAGTTAAGCAGATATTATTTTGGTTAAATATTAGCCTTAGTGCCTTATAGGGTATCTCTCTGAATGACAGGCAGGGATGGATCCAGGCCCTGCATCTTCCTGAACTGGACTGAATTTCTCTCTGAATTTCCTGCTTTCATATAAGCGTAAGCTTATTTTTCTGCTTGATGTTATTAGGCCTTCCTTCTCCAGCCAGTCTCTCCTGAATGCTTGGATGCTTCCCATTTTCTTGCAAAGTCATAGTTTGCATCTTCAGACAGTCATGATATTTTCTCATTTCATTGCACCCCATAGTAAGTTTATCACATACTCTTTTCTGTCCATGTTATTGCTGTATTGATAGTATTTTAAATTGAATTCTGGACCTTTGGTCTGAAACTGGGAGGTGTGGATCAGCTCAAAAAAGGTTTGCTGACATGAAAGTGTGTCTGCACAATCTCTGACAACAGCTTATCCTTTATTTATACATACTGATAAGTTCTGATATTTCCAGTGCATTAATTTGTCTGTGACAATTTTCTTAGTTAAAATTTGAGCAGTAAGACTGCTGACCTCAGACGACCTTAATTTCTTCCTCTTAGAGACCTCCTGCTCAACAGGAGGTTGATGTTGATGAAAATCTGGTAGATTGTCATCAACTTGGAGAGATTATGATAGAATTGCTTTGCTCTCCTTTGTCCTGCACCCACTGAAAATGTCAGACTCATCAGTTCACTGAATCATATTATTTTAGTTCAGAAAAGCATCTAAATGAGCCAGACTTTATAAACAGGGTTGAAGACCCTTACCAGCTTCTGAAAGGGTAATACCAGGTATCTGCTTGTCTTCTTATCTCTCCCTTTTTGCCTAGCCATCCCTAATAAAGAAGCCTACCAACAACTGCGAGAGGAGGCTGACGTGGATGAGGATTGTTGCTGGTGACCCTTCATTGCATTTCAAATCCCAAATGTGTTGTATTAGAAATCAATGTAAAGTGTCAGGTTTGGCCTTCCTGCGCAATGGCTTCTTCCTTGCTGAATACATTTCATCACCATTTATGTTTACAGTCCTGTCCTAGGCTAGAGAGGGCACAGCTGTTATGTAAAGGTGCAGCCCTACTGAATGCATTGAAGTTACAGCCATTTGCACAACCTAAAGATTTTGTCATTTGTCTTGAAACTGGTTTATCATCTCTGCAACCCCAGGGCATGTTGCTCCTTACTTTCTTAATTGCCAGTTTAATCAAAGCCTGATGTGTTATTTCAAATATGATTTCTCCCACTGAAAACTCAAGCTGTCACAGCATTCCTGTGCATGTGTCTGGTGTACACCTTGAATTGCTAAAACCTGTGACTACTTGAATCATAGCAGACTTGAGCTGCCCAAGTGCTCATGACTGTTTAATGATGTTCCCATTCCCAACTTATCATTAACTTTCTTGTTGGAGATTATCCCCAGCAGAGCTGGTAAGACAGAGCATGAGTGCTCATCTGCTCCAGTGTAAAGTCCAGCAGCCTGACTTTGTTACCAGATCACTGAGAAAATGGATGTCTGGAGATATATTCTATTTTCTTCACTTTATGAATGCCCTCCTCCCTTCCTTCCCTTCTTCCCCCTGGTACAATTTTTGACTTTTTTTTTAATTTCACTCTATGTTTTGCCTTCAGGGCTGTCAAACCTAGGGACTGTGTTCTTGAGCTCAGTGATGTTTTTTTCCAAAGCCCAAGGCTCTGATTGGAGGATTTTCAGTTCTAGTTAAAAGTATAAATGTCTTGCATTTCTAAATGGAAAAAGAAGCTTTAAAACATTGTTCCTGAACACTTTGAGGCACAGCAAGGAAAAGCTTAAATCCATAATATTCATTATTTCTTGTGGGTTTTATTTGTTTTGAGGTTAAAAGTCTTAGGATCTCAGAATTTGGAGTGTCTCTCCTGACTTGTACATGCTTGAGGTTGACTTTGAAATGTTTTCTCAGCTTTTGAGCAATGTCATTTCATTTCAGACACCTAACAAACGGGATTTTTCAGGTTCTTTTTTCTGTTTGTCCTGGGAACTCTAAGCTTCTTCCAGTCATTTGTAACCTTTGTAATCAGATTGATGGAGATACTGGAGCAAACCTCCTTCCCTTCGCATCCAGCTTGTAAAGCAGAAAGTGTGTTTACTCTCTATCCACACTGTAAGTGTTTTGTTGCCCCCACTTTTTCTTGCAATCACTCCTCACTTTTGGTCTTACCCCTTTATGAGGTTTTGTAGTGGTTTTTAAACCTCTGTGTATCTTGAGCAGAAAGCCACCTTTGTGTTAAGCAACAGGTAATTTGCAGTCTGGCCTCTCATCTGTATGAACCTAACTGGACTATTTTGGCTGGCTTGTTGCAAAGGAAAGGCTTTCAGAGGACTTGCCCCCTGAACATAGTAATAAAGGATTTGATGGGGTCTCCAACCTGCTGTGAAGGTGAGAATGCTTGTCCTTTTTGTAGATGAGTCAGGGTTTATCTCTTCTTTTTAGGGACTATTTTCCCCCTATTTACTGTCCCTCTTTGCTTCTGTTTGATTTGCCTCAAAAGAACAACAGCACAATTCCTCAAATCCAGTAACTCAAGAAGGAAACCTCATCTGTAATTAAGTTATCCCTGGAGGGAAGGACAATGAAAGCTTGAACTCCCTCACAAAGAAATTGCCTGTACAAAGGAGCTTTAACTGACTTTGAAATAGTAGACTAGCATAGAGAGCCACACTGCTACTTTCCTCAATGGTATTCCCCTCCATCTGCAGGGGATGTAGAAAGGAGGTAGACTTTTGGATGAGGTTTGCCCAGGGTTCAGCTGGTTTCCTTAAAGACTGTTGTTTGCTTTTAGAAAGGTGAGTTAATGCTGCTCTGAAGGTGTCACTGCTACAGTGGGGTCACAACTACTTCTGCACCAGAAAGATTTTTTAGTCTCTGTTCTTATTCTTTAAGTAGATCTTGCTGCTTCAGGAACCCCTCTGCAGCAACTGGGCTCATTTATAATACAGCTTGCTGAAAGCAAAATACTATCTTCTGTCATGCAATTCTTGCTGTAGTGGTCTCTGAGCCGTTCAGCCAGTGTTACTTCAGTTGGAAGTCTCATGTCAATTAGAGCTAGAATGGCCAATATTATTGAGACTGCCTATTCAATCCCAAGAAACTAACCCAGAAATGATACCTCTCTTTGTGTGACACCAAAGCTACTAAATGCTGTTAAATATAACTTTAAACAGGAAGGATTAAAGAGAGTTGCTCTTCCTTTTCCTGATCCAGGAAAGACTAACACGTATCCATTCTGGGCTCCTCAGCAATTGGGTAGTCGTTACCATTTCTCAGTGTGAACCTAATTCTTCAACTGTTGTGAATCCCATGTCATATAGGTGCTCTTCCTTGCTTGCGTTGGAGGAGGGTGATGGAAGAGCTTCATGTCACTGATGGAGCCCAGGTTGATCGGGTAGTTGTAGCTTGAGTTTGTTAATTCTTTAATTGAAAGATGATTTAAGAAATTCAAATGTAAGGTTAAGGGCTGGTCTGTTAGAGGAGGCTTAGGTTGAGATTGTAGTCAGGGCTACCATATATGAGTATGTAAATCTGTATGTTCATTAAAGCAACTAAGGGATTGTATATCTAAAGGGAAAAAATATTTCTCTTGCATTGAAGTATTGGCTGATTGTGTTTCAGAGATGATAACTGAGGACAGTTTGGATATTGTCTGTTGCAGAAGAAAATGCTCAGTAACTAAAGCTGTCTATGAATTTTATAGCAGCATGTTTCACTGCTATGAGGCAGAAGGAACTGAAAGAGTTTTCAACTGTTTGTGTTTTACAGAAAGATTTACAGGAAGATGACTTTGTGTGGAAAGTACACCTTTATGTGTACTTTTCAACCCCATGGTCTCCGTTTCAGTTGTGCTGTATGTCTCCCGTAATTCTTTTTGGGGCCAGACATCAGAAATGATGTAGTGTAACATGCCTCTTTCCCCTACATGTATGCAGCTAGATCAGCAGGATCAGGAAATTTGGCACTGCCTCAGGACCCTTGCCCCAGCACTAACAAGACAGAGCAGTGCTTTTGCAGACCTGTCTACTGCCCTTGGAGAGGACAGACGCCCAACATGACTCATGCAGTGTGAAGGAGGCTCGGTGAGAATTAATATGTATTATTCAAGAAGTACCAATCAGGATCTTATTGTTCTAGGCAGTGTGCAGACTTATAATCAAAACTGTCATCCAAAGACCTACATTAACATTGTGGGAACTAAGATAATCCAGAGATATACTTGAAGGGCCTTGAAGAATTTAGTTTCCCAGTGCAGAATATCTGATATTAAAAATATATATTTGATCTTGTATGAAACATCTGGTCTGTAGAATGATGCTTAATCTATGGACCTGTGTTCTGCACGCAGTTATTTTGGAGTCAGTGAGCTTATGCAGTGTCTGACCCATTGCAAAAAATGTTTCAGTCCCTCACTTTGTAGAAAGAAGTAAGTGTAGGATAACAGCATGAAGGGAACAGATGGTGAAACATCCTGTGTCATTCCTGGCTTTGTGAAGCAATGAAAAGGGACATGACGAAGTTTATAAAGCCCACAGTTGATTTCACCAAAACTAAAATTGGTAAGCTACAGACTTAAAAATTTCTTTAAATCTATAATCAGTGATTCTTTTGCATTACTATTTAAAAAAAAAAAAAAAAACCAAAAAAAAAAAAACCACCACAAACTTGTTTAAGCTGGCTGAACTAAGCATAGTTTCCCACAGCTCAGTTTACAGTGGGTAGGTAAAGAGGAAAAATAACAAAACATCACCATGTTTTGAGACTTGGCTAGAAAAGCTGTGGTGGAAGATCCAATAAGCAAGATAAGGTCATTGAGGTGTAAAGCCATGTTACACACAAAGGTGAAAAGCGAGCAAACCCAACTCACTCCCAAATTGGCTTTGCAGGGCACTTTTGGGCTGCTTGGCACTGCCTCACCTTATAGTACTAGGGATTTCTGGAGTTCCTGATCAAGGTGATAGAAATCTATGCTCTTTTACTGTGACAGGAGCATGCTTAATCTTTGCTATAAAGCTGTAAGAGTGCTCCCAGGATTTGACCATCAAAAACTGTATTCAAAATTGTCACTGATGCGGAAAGGTTACAGATACGTTCATACCTAGGGACAAGGTTTAAAAGTGCTTAGATTTCGTTTTCTTTGGGCTGAGGACGGGGAAGATAATTCTTAATGATTATTGGAAAAAAAAAAATCCCAGTGAGGTTTTCTTTGGATGACTGTTCTAGCAGCTTGTCTGTTATTGGCATTGGAGATAAACTCAGGCCTAAAAACTTTGCTTCCTATACTATTGCTACCTGCATCGAAAATGTATTGACTGTCCTCACTGGTGGTCAGAAAGTCCATATTGCAGTTTCTATGTATGGGTTAGGAAAATTGCTGTATTCAGATCCTCTATCCACATGCAGTGGGGGAGATGCATGAGATTTTTTGAGACCTTCCTCTCCTTCTCTCAAGTTTCTCCATTCAGCTATGTTAATGACGTACAGCATGTCAAAAGTAGGTGATGTCCCATCTTCTCCTTTTCTGAGATTGAACTGAAAACATGGATTCTTTAAGAGGCTTTTGATTGAGAGAGAAAACATGAAAACAGAGAGGAAGTCTGTCAGAGTTGGATCAGTTTGCCCAAACAGCTCAGTTTTTCGGCTGACAGCATTTTAGCACTCAGAGGGGAGTTGTCAAAATCTCTCTACAGGCAGCTTAGTCTCTCATGCTGAGACATACCTTATAGTATCTCAAAAAGAAAGAAAGAAGTAAAGAAAATAAGAAAGAAGATGAGGTGTCTTAGGTTACTGTTCTTTTAGGTCATGGAGAAAATACCCACCCTTGTTTCATTTCTTCATCAAATAACAGTGTTGTTATCATTTACTGCTTGATCACTCACTTTGGGATGGAGTCTATCCCGTCTTGTAGGACTTTGCACTGCAGCTGAAGCTTGGCAGCAAGCTGGAAGCAGAGCCAGCCCGGCTTGTACTGCCTGTCCCAAGGCTCCCACTGCAGATCAAAAGAAGTGATTAATGAAGTTAGGGTGCACTGACCCACTTGGAAAACAAATTACTCATTTCTTTGTACTTCCTTAATGAGAGCAGTTATAAAAAAATACCTGTAACAGAGAAGACTGCTTTAATGCTTTATTGTCTGGGTTGCAGTCACAGTGAGGAATGGTCACCGAAACCCATGGAAGAAGGAGTTAAGGTTTGTGTGGTGTGTGGTATGTTGCCATGCAGCTGTGGAATATGGAATTCATTGAACTAGACAAGAGGATTTATGTCAGGAGCCAGAGAAGAAGGCCCATGTGGTGAAATTGGTTCTTGGAGGCTTGCAGTCACAAGCTCCTGGAGAGGGAATTATCTCGCGTAGAAGGTGAGTGGAGGTGGGGTTTCACCTTCTTGGCAGAGGAGAAAGAGAAAGGATGGCATTGGTATGACATGAGGATGGAGGCCATGCTACCCATGTAGGGGCAGGCTGGAAAATAAAGGCAGAATTGGAGGGGACATCTGCTATAGGCTATCACAGATGGAGGAAAGTGAGAGTGACAAATACTTGCACTTCACCTCACAGTGTTTGAAACCACAAGACTCTTCAATTACCATCTCCAGGTATATGACTTACGGATCTACTTGTCTGCTTTAGATGTGTCTCCTAACACATAATCCAGCATCTCAGCTGATTTCTCTGACAACCTCTTCAGATGCTTTGACACTGAAATTTAAGATAAGCATGGCAAGAGCTGCTGCCTAATTTCTTCTTTTCCCCCACTGCTTCCCTTCCTATATGAACAAGAGCGGCACAAGTAACAGAAAGACAGGATTGTGTCCCAAGCTCTGCCTGTGAGGAGCAAGCATGCTGTAACGCATTTGGCTGTCATTAAAACCCTTGACCTGGAGCTGTGAGATGTAGATCTCTAAATTATGCTGGCAGGTGGATTAAAAGCTATCTGAAAGGCAGTGAAGAAGGACTGTAATTGGTGTGAGTCTCCCCGGGGCAGGGAGAAAGTCTGGTGTGGAGATGAAGGTGATGTCCAGATACAATGCCACTACTATTCCCAGCTAAAGTTTTAAGTTACAGCTAAACTGATAGCTGTCCCTATCCCACCCCTGGCTCTTTAATTCTTGCCCTTCCCTGTGCATCGGATCTGGCACTGCTGTCATGACAGCCTGAATTGGTTCTGCTCATTGAGCCAGTGGAAATCAAGTAATTACTGGGTTTGGTGGGTCATTTTCCATCAGATCAGCTCCAGCTCAGTCTGTGCTTGCATCAATTGACAAATCTACTGCAAGGGAGGGGATGAAAATGCCTGTCTGTGTCCCAGGGGAAGGAAGAGTGCTGTGAAATGGGTTAGCTATAACATGATTCTGCACCCTTGGTTGAGAGTGCCCAGCCAGGAGAGATGGGGGAGACAAGAAACATGGGTGGTAGTGGGAGCACAGCACCAAAGGGTAGGCCCTAAAGGAGCACATGAGGAAAGAAAAGAGCAAGCAGTACAAGAAAACAATAAACATCTCAAGGCACGGAGGCAGCAAATTTCCACCACCGCTCACCCAGAAAGGGAAAACAGATCAAAACCTTTAATGCTGAGACCTGATGCTTAACTGTTGGAAGGGAGCAGTGACTGACTCTGAGGAGATACCTTTCAAAACAATGTAAGGAACCATTTTCTGTCTGTGAGAGATGGATTGAATGCCTTTGGCTAGGTTTCCCCAAAAAAACCTCTTCCTAACTTCTCCATCACAAGTCTTTTCAGGCTTGTCTGAGGCAGAAGAGTCTGGCTTGACCCACTAGGGCAGTTGAAAACATCCTGTTTGACTTCTGGGACAAAAGCAGAATAAGGATGGCAGGAGCTGGCACAGAGCTGCTCTTATCAGATTAAATCTTTGAAAGGTGGCTAATAAAACCTCCCTGGTCTTTGATGTATTCACTGTTGCTAAACTCACTCTGGGTGGTTTGTGGTTACCAGTATTTGTCACCTGCTGCAAAGCTCTGAGAACAGCATTGCTCTGAACACCCTGGTCTCCTCCGTACCAAAATCACTATCCTCTTCACACTGTTTTCCCGTGTAGGTGACTGGTAAATTGTATTTCATAACACAGCAAGCGCACCTGGGAGGGTGAGAATAATACAGTATGTCATGTTTCTTTAGCCTGCCAGGCACGTTTTCAGGGAGCAAAGCTCAAAAAATGTGCAGCCTTGCAGGTCAGCATCCTGCCTTAGGCACAAGGGAAGGCCAGACCTGAGTATGCCCTCCCTCTATGTGCTGGCATGTGGGGGAAATAGAAAGTCTTTAACATTATCTAATTACAATGGCATGTGTGAAATATTTCCTGTTTCTTTTTTTTTTTTTTTTTCCTCTTTCTTATTCCTCCTCAGCCCTAATACCAGGCTTTTGTACCACAGGGTAAGTTCTGAGCCGTGTGCTGGAGGATGCAGAGCATTACTGGAGCCAAGGTGCTGCTAAATCAAATGTTTTAAGTCCTTAACAGAGGGGTGAGGATTATCCAAACACAAAACACAAATTACAATGTTTGCACAGCAGAATGAGGAATCTCTGTGTGACTTGAAGAAGCTTCTTCACCCCTGACTTCAGCTGGGATGTGAGTTTCTGAGTCCTGAATGCTCCTTTGAAAATATGCAGCTGCCACTAGTGAAAAGCCTCCAATTGCTTCAGCTGCTATAGTGCTCAGGCAGTTTTTAACCCATTCCTTTGGCATTACTTTTGTCCTTATTTTTGCCTGTACTTTAAACCCAGCTTAGGCTTTCCTGGGTAATGACTGTCACATGAGGAAGAGTTTGGTCATCAAAAAGACCATTTTGATTTCCTTTCTCTCACAGTTAAGGTTGTTATTTGTTGTGACAGAGTCAAAGCAGGAATATTCCGTCCTTGAAAAAGACTGGTTGATTTTATCACACTTTCTGCTCACACAAGCATGCTGCCAGTTGCTGCTTTTGGATTTGCATTTACTTTAAAACACGAGATGCATGTGTGACAAGGATTTAGCCAAACATCTCTTCAGCTCACCCTTCTTCCTGCATCTCTTAATGAGCTTTCTGCCAAGAGCAGTCCTGCATCTCCTACACTCAGACTTTAAATTGCACCTTTAAGATGGCATGCATGAGCACACACTATTGGCATTTGAAAGACCTGCTATTATTTACATTTTGTGACAGCTTCAAAAGCAGTATATAGCTAAACAGTATATAGAATTGCAACATTATGAATTCACTCCTGTCAATAATAGTATAGGAGAAGAAACATTTGCTTGTTATGATGGCTTTACACAGAACTGTAGCCTCTCTGTCAATGCCCATTGAGGTTGCTGATTTCTGTAACCTCCATTTTCAGAAGGCAGCTATGACCAGGAGCCAACAGTCCCTCCATGCTCAGCTGTGCTTGCAGTACCCTGTATTTCCTGGTTTAGTTCCTTTAAGCTTGCAATGTTTTCTGGTATGAAATACAAGTGGCAAAATGACAAGAGAGTAGTGATAATGCGGTTGGAGTGTGCCCTTTGGGAAAGAGGGGTTTTCTTGTATTCAGAGGCATGCACAACTTCGAGGGAAGGACACTGAAATAACCTTGGGAGGGAGAGAAAGAGAGAGAGTGGGAGAGTTACTGCTACCCTAAGGAGTTAAAAGGGCAATGAAAGATGAAAGAGAGATATACAGATGAAAGAGAATTACTCCATAAAAGTCCATGAATAAATGAAGTGGTGGACAGAATCAGTACTAACTCTAACATGTCTGAGGTAGGGAATGGCTTTATAAAAGCTTTATTTTAAAAAAAAAAAGAAAAAGAAAAAAGAAAGCTTTTAATGCAAAATGGAAAAGGGTGGGCAGTGATGAAATTATGTTTGTAAAGGTAGTCATTGATGAAAGGCAAAAAAAAAAGCCTGCCAGGAGAAGTCTGAATAAATGCCGAGTAATAGGTCTGAATTAAATTTGTTTAATGTCATGTCAAAAGAATTTGTTAGCAAATCTACCAGCTTTTTCAATTCTCTTTCCATATGTTTTTATATATCCCTCCATATTATGGAGTTCAGACAGACTTGTGAGTGGAGAAAAAAGGACAAGAAAAATGTACTAACTTTGGAAATTAAAAAGGATGAAAGTAATGATCCTGGAAATTGCAATCCAACAAAGTGGAATGTAGTCTTCAGTTAGATAATAAATTAGATTTTTTGCAAAAATCCTGTTAACAGAGGATTACAGAAATGTGGCCACAAAATAATGCTGTTTTTTATAGATCAGATCATCACAGACAAACTGGACTGCTTTTAATTTTTTTTTTTTTTCAGTTATTTGAGATAAAAGGCCACAGCATTCAATTTATGCTTGATCTGTAAAGATATTAGTAAAATATATATGATCCCCAGGATTTTTCCTTGGAATATTTATTCTTGTACCTCATGCGTGCCCATCCCATTGTTATAGAAAGAAAAAAAAGTATGTGAAGAACTGAAATCAAAGTCTCAGGAATTGACATGCAGTGTCACAGTTAGTAACTCATTAGTGATCCAAGCATGTGGGCAAACAGCATAAGGGATTAAGTCCATGGAGGTGGCTGCATTTGGAGGTGCTGACAAAGGGCAGTGAGTGGGAGCACTGGGTTGTCAGAGGTAACAGCACAAAATGAAATTAAATTACCTGCATGAAATGCTAGCTAGATTGTCTAAGAAGGATCTTTAAAACTGATGAGCCCATGGAAGACAAATCATACCAAAAGAGGCTGGAAAATGGGTGGAAAACTGAGCAAGAAATACAGTCTAATGTGGCAGCAAAAAATGTGTTGCAGTGATTATTGCCAGAAAGGAGACTCTCACCCCTTGAAACAAAGAGTTTAAAGCATGCTTGTTTAAAAAATGTATCTCCTGGTGGTTTTTCATTGCTCCTGCTGGAACTGGGTCAGGCACCGGAGAGAACTGTGGTTTAGGTGCACAACTGTCCATGCCCAACACAGTATCCTGGGCAATGAGCAAAGGAACAGTGGGGGAAAGGACGGGCCAACTGTTGTGATGATTTAGTTATTTTGGTGGCATTGCTAGCACCAGAGCTTTAGAAGACAGTTCACAAGATGTTGAGGATGTCTGCCATCAGATGTTTAAAAAAGGCTTATTTTTTGTGTACAAGATGTTAGTGCCCTTTTTTGCTGTGGACATGCAGACTATACAGGTTTTCTCTGTAAAATCTCATTGAGAAAATGAGCAAGCTTCAGGCAGAAAGGTTTCTTATGTGCATACATGAAGATAGAAGTTGTGCTTTAGGAAAGGAAAATGTCATGGGCACTGGAAACTCAGCATAAGTTTAAGAGGGAGGCTTCCCCTGTAAGATGCTACTAAGAGTGTATATGTTTCTGGAAAGAATCAGGGGAAAGTGTTTTTTTAATAGATGAACAGATGAGACTGCTATGTTGCTACTTTCCTTGGTTAGTCTGTGTATTCACTTCTTTTTTTCCTGCAGTTTTATATCATGGCATCTATAGATGGCTGAATCACTTAGAGGCAATTTTTTGAAGATGTGTGGATGTTTATTTTCTGTCTATGAACATTCAGATCCCTTTAAAAAAAAAAAAAATCCCTTAGGCCAAGCTATTATGTTTCCTTCAATCTTCACAAAACATTATCTTTGTTCTTCTAAGTTATTAGCTTTTTCAAATGCATTGTATCTCTCATGTCAGGCTTGAAATTAATGGCCAGCCAGGCACTTTTTCTAATCCACAAACATCCTTACCCAAGGAAGAGCATGTTACCAAGTAGTCTTTCAAGGTCATATTTATTGCTCAAAAAACTGGTACTGCCAAATATGACTCTTTTCACATTGCCACACTATGTGCATATTGCCTGACTATTATGGATGTTATAGACTGTCCTTCATGAGAGAGGTGATATGAACAGAAGATGGCCAGTTTGTGGCTAACCTGATCATATTTGTTGTCTGCCCTGTCTCACTTGAGTTGATTTTGACATTTATGTAGTGTTGGCCAGATCTGAATCTTTTTGATATGATACAAAAAATGCATACAAGAACTAACCCATGATTGTCTTTCAGTACTAGTCCTTGTTGCCTCTGGCCCTCTTTGCACCATTCTTGACAATCACAGGGGGCCATGGCCATGTCAGTGGCCAGGCCTTGCCAGCAAGAACAGTAAGGGAAACAGCCCAACCTTAGCAATTAGATATGAAACTGGCAACTTTATCACCCATTACTTTGATGATTGCATTTGGTTGCTCTTTACTTTTTTACCTGGGAGCCGACCACAGAAACACCAGATGGCTACAGTCAGGGTGGGATTTGGAGAAGCCTGTTCAAGCTGTTATGAGGCAAGGCATGCTCAACTTCCCGTTAACAACAGAGACATCTTGACCTTTGGTATTTTGTCAGAAGATGGTTTTGTTTATTCTTTTAATAACTAAATCTGAGCCAGTTATTTAAAGAAATGCAGTTATTTTTGGAGTGACCTGCAAAATTCTGAAAGGACCTGATACAAGCCCTTTCCTCTTCTATATGCACTTGTACCTGGCCAGCATTGGTTAGTGTGTGGGCAGTTCTTCAGGTTGAAGAGCGGTCAATCAAATAGGCTAATGAATATATAGATGTGCAAGTAGAAATGAAAGCCTGACAGATGGAGAAACAGTCACTTAGGTGAGGAAGGCCATGCCCCACCTCCTGGTGCTGCACCATTGACAGCTGAGACCCAGCATACAGAAAAAGCAGCTGAAGGACAGGACAATTTGGAAAGGGAGATGTCGAGTGTTTCTACCATCTTTTTTTCTTTTAAGGCTTGCACATTCCCCCTTTCAAGTGTTTTCTACAGTTGCTGGAACTGGAGAGGGGGAGATTGGAGTCACTCATTCCTAGACCTGGGGCTTGCAGTAAGCATCCAAAACTGCAAAATGGCAAAACTGAAAAAGAGATTGGGAGTTGGCATCACTTGGCAAAGCTTCTTCTGTCAGTCTTTGCGACCAACATGAATTGCACCAGTGATTATCAGCCTCAAAATCTAGCATACATCCCTTTGGTAAAATTTTGGGTTTTTTTTAATGGAGTCAGTGACAAAACTTGTAATACCATTAAAACCAGAAGGACCAGTGCTCTCATCTTAAAGCTTGGCCTTCTGACTCGGAGTTTTCTTCATGTGCTTGTGTATCAGTCTCATTGCTAGGTCTTGCTTCAGGCACAGCACCCCCTTTGCTTCTCTTCCCTCAACCTTCTCAGATGTCACTGTTGCCAATAGTAATAAAACCAGGGGAATAATGTGATTCTGTTGATTAACAAGAAGGTTTAGAAGGTACCTTGATCCTGAGTGTATGACTGGGGCCATGAGAACCTTTGTTCCTTGTACAGGAAGACTGTGATGAGTCTGAAGAACAACCAAGTTGGCATTTGTGCCCAGAAAATGAAACACAACAGTTGTTTCCATTGCTTTATTGGAGAGAAAATGCTGAACCCAAAATCTGATTGATTAGCATTGTGAGAAGTGTACAGTCTAACCAAAGTCAAGTTTAATATTTTCTTGGAAGTAATGTGTTTTACATCAGCGGCAAGTAGACAAAAGCTTTCTGCAACTTGTTTCATTAATGAGAAGAGAGTATTTGATGCTCCTACTTTCTCCATATTAGTTAAAAGCTTTAATAAAACATAAGTTTCCATAGTTATTACTGAACGTCTAGAGAAACTCATAGATGTTTTGTAGTCTCTTATATGCTGTGCATGTATATTCTTTACTCCAGCCTAGCCCAATTCCTTTTTGTATTTGGGATCACTTGGTCCCATGAAGACAAGGTGATAAAAACCAAGCAAATAAACAAATAATCCTAAAAATACCAAACCAAACAGATTTGCTAGCTGTGGGTCCATAGGGCAAAAAAGGTCATATGAGCTGTATTAGACAAAGCAGTGCCAGCAGGTCAAGTGAGGTAATCTTGCCCTTCCACTCAACACTGGTGAGACATATCTGGGTGCTGGGTCCAGTGCTGGTCTACCTAGTACAAGAGAGACAGGGACTCCCTGGAGCAAATCTAGCAAAGGGTTACAATGATGAATAAGGGGTTGAAGCATCTTTATGTGGGAAAGGCTGAGAGATCTGGGACTGTCCAGCCAGGACCAGATGTGGTCCAGGGGATCTTACTGATGCATGTAAATACCTGATGTAGAGGGGAATAAAGAAGATGGAGCCAGCCTGTTCTGAGAGGTAGCCACTGACAGTACAAGAGGCACAATTTGAAATTCAGGAATTTACTCTTAAGCATAAAAAAAGTTGTTTGTTTGTTTGTGTCCTGTGAGGGTGACCAAACACCAGTACAGGTTGCCAAGAGAGGTTGTGGAGTCTCTATGCACGGTGATAATAAAAATCAGACTGGATATTTGCCATGGGCTCTTATTGCCCTTGGGCTGGACTGGGTGATTACTAAAGTTCTGTGCAAACCTCAGCTATTTTACAGTTCAGTGGTATTTTTGATGCAGCCTGTCTTATGCTTATAAGGCACTGATCCTGCACATTGAGCAGCTTGAAGTGAGAGCAGACCATCTGTCTGTTTCTACTGCAGAGCTGGGCAGCTACTAAATGATGACCTGTGCTCACTAATGACATCAAATGGATTTTTAACATGTAAAAGAGGAGAATGCACTGTAACTTGTTATTAGCTATGAGTTGCATGAAGCAGATTTCCCATGTTAAAGCACTTAAAAGCAAATACAGAATTTATGATGTGTTGGTAGATTTTAAATTTGAATAACATCCAGTTGTTGTAATGGCTAATAATGTAAATTATCTGAGTCAGCCTCAGAGTAAAGCAGTAAATATATCCTGCCTAGACACACTTTTTTTTTTTCCCCTTTCCCATTAATATTTTGTCCCCCTGAAGAGATGTTTTCAATGTATTACGTGCACCAGCATACTGCACTCGTGGTGTTCCTGGGTGTCATTTACAAAGAAGCCTGAAGACTCTACCGCTGCTCTGCTGCCTTGACGCTAGCATCGAAATTGCTTGGAGCAACAACAGCAAGTGTCAACAGGGAGCCGTATTAATTATTTGGAATGTGTCTCATAAGAGGAATCAACTGCTTTTATTGCAGCACGAATATTACTTGAAACGGGAAGGTTACTCTAACTGTTATCGTAATCTATGTGTCATTAACTTTCTGTGTTTAGAAAAAGAGATTAACAACCCTGTAAATTGTTACAGTAAATAGATGAGTTATAATAACATGTTTTTATTATAAAGAAAAAAGTTTATATGTATAAGTTTCTTGATATAGTTACCTCTGAATTACTGGAGAAGAATTAATACTTTAGCAACTGGAAAACCGCATGGTGGCTTTGGTAACCAAAAAGCTTCCACGCTTGTAAAAGCAATACCAAGCTCTGAAAATTGATATCTCTGTCTTCTGCAGGTGGGAAAAACAGATGCATTTGTACTTCATACCATGCTTCCTTAAAAAATTGCTGTGACACAGAAATGCTTGCTTCCCTCGTAGAGTGAGATTAACAGATTGAATGGCCTTGTGTGAAATTGGTTGTCTTCTGTAGCATATGGCCTTTTAAGAGAACATCATGCAAAATATACATGGTAGTTGCAAAGGAGGTATAACTGAAGGTCAGCATAGTATCCTTGCCTTCATGGAAATAACCGAAGAAATGTGAGTGTTTTCAGCCTTTCATCAGGGGTCTCTTAAATGGAAATTCATTGTGAAAAGTACACAACCACACAAAATACTTGCAAATCTGTTTTGAATCCAGTGCCATTAAAATCCTTTATGTTTCATTATAGCCCTCATAGATCTCATTAGGAAACAGTGGAACTAAAACACTTATTTGTCCACAGGGCAGACTCACCATGGGCAGGTCTCCTACATTGCCCCACCGATCCACCTCGATTCGGATCTGGAGAGACCGCCATCCAAGGGTGAGTCAATAACACAGTATCCGTGAACATGCATTGCAAATACCTGCCATAAGCATGAGTGTACCTCATTTGTTCATAGAGCCTCCATGGTACGGTTATCACCCTTCATCCAAGGACACTCTCAGGAGCAAATTAATTCCTGCAAGAGGACTGTACAAGAAATTACTATGTCCCATGTGCCCGGTTACATAGCTTTGAGCGTATCAGCTTGTTCACAAGCTATTTTGCTGTTCCCATTATTTCTGCAGGACCTTTGGTTCTGCCCTCCTCTTTTCCTTCCTAATGACAGCGCACAGGCACACAGAACTGGTGGCAGGAGAACAAAAAAAAAAAAAACAAACCAAACCAACCAAGCAAACAACCGAAACCCAACAACAAACACCAGTGATGCACGGTGCAATTGCTCACCACCCACTAACTGATACTCAGATTCCCCGAGCAATGATCAGACCAGGTAACTCCCCCCATCTTATATACTGGGCATGATGTGCTGTGGTATGGAATACCCCTTTGGCTAGTTTGGGTCAGGTTTCCTGTGTCTGCTCCCTCCTGTGCCCCTCCTCACTGGCAGAGTGTGGGAAACTGAGAGGTGCTTCATCAGGGTAAGTGCTACTGAGCAACAGCTAAAATATCAGTGCGTTATCAGCCCTGTTCTCATACTAAAGCCAAAATACAGCATTTCACCAGCTACTAGAAAAAGAAATAACTCCATCCCAGCTGAAACCAGGACATCTTTGTAGTGATTATTGTCATTATGCCCTAGCACTATAAGGCTGAAAGTTTATTTCTGTGTGCACGTTTCTCTAAGTGTTCATGATTGAAAAATGCAGCATGTTAATGCAAGATTAATCAGGATAGGCACTGTCATTATGTAACATGAAGAAAACTGTCTTCCAAATCTCACTTCTTTATCCCTCTTTTACATTCTGGGATACAAAAACCTTTGTGTTGGTGAATTGCAGCTGCAACTGCAAACCCTGCTCCTCCAAATAGCCGAAGGGCTAATTGAAAGCATACAGTTAATGTTTTTGGCATGAAAGACTCCCTTAGTTCTTAGTGAGCTTTTCCACCAGTGTCCATGTAGGATGCTCTAGATCTGTAGCTTGATTGAGTAAACATTTACTGGGCTTTTTCCCTACGTAAGTGTGAATGTGTTTTTGTAGCTGATGCAGTAACAAAAACAAAGGAATTGACTCTTGTACAAAAGCAGTCTCAGCACTGTTATTCCTTGGACATTCCCCTTGCGTCTCTGCAAGGTGGAACCAGGTGTTGGGTGGTGGAGATTCAGTGTGAGGATGCTGGATTAACCATCCTCTCTCCACATCTGGTCTTGTTGTGAGTCAGACTGGTCACAAACAATCTACTGGTAGTTCACAACTTCCATTCAGCTTCTTCTAGACCACTTGAAAACCTCCAGTTCTGTAGTAGTTTTACTACCTTGCTTTTTTAGCAGAACAGCCCATTAAGGCACAGGCAGTTACGATTTCCAGAACCTTCTTGCTCTAGTCTGTCTTTGATGTTGGATGTGATGATTCAGAGCTTATTTAGAATAGATAAATCTTTGCTGTGGGATCTGGAGCCAGCCTATGAAAGACTCAAGGATGGTGAAACACCAGCAGCCAAGAAAGCTGTTCCTTGCTGTCTTTAAGATAAAAGAGTCATTGAATGAGTGCATAACCACCTCTGCAAGATGAATGGCGCTGACACCAGAAGTAGGACAAAATGGGTCAGGCAGAACAGTTACAGCACGTGCAGAGAAGGTAAAATGGAATTTATCCAATGTAAACTGCTACATTAACTACTTCCACCAGGGCCTTCACCTCCTCATGAGGATTCTTAAAGAAAGGGCTGCTCAGAGTGGAAGGACTGATATTACTGCTGCTACGTGCTGGTAAAAGGACTTGAATCCCCTTGTGTAACTTAATAGGAGAAGGCCAGGGAGGCAGTCAGCTCTGAAGGCATCAATCTATCAGGTGGTGACTAGGGGTGTTAAAAATATATCAATTGTTACTTGTCTTTTGGGGAAAGAGGAAGGATTTCCTCTAGTCCTGAGATCTGGCACATGTAGCAATACTTACACATCTGCTGCCTCATTTTCAACCTCAGTGTCCAAAATCCATTGGAATGTTTAATAATTATGGGTGTTTTCTTTTTCTTTCCTAAGTCTATGAGAGTGATAAAGTTTTATTTGTTTGTCTATATATTCTGACACCTTAGGACATGATCAGGTCATGTTCCAAGCTTCATCCCATAATCACAAGAGCTGTTTTAAGCAAAAGAGGCAAAATCATCTCTGTCCTAAAGCTCTCGTTGTTTCTTCACATTTCCAACAGCTGGAACTCTAAAAAAAGAGCAGCATTATGACAGTCATCATGCATCACTAATGCTTTTGGCTGTTGCTTTGATGCTTTTGATTTCCCTTCTGCATCGTCCCTTGCCCAGAGATGAGCACCAGATGCAGGTCAATGTTGCAGTTGGAGTAGCAAAAAAAAAAGAAGCTACCATATAATTTTAATTGTAGTAAATGGAAATAGAGCCAGGGTAGGATTCACAGTCCTGTCTCCAAATGTGGTCTTGTTGTGAGTCGGGTTGGTCACGTACAATCTCCTGGCAGTCCACGACCTCCATTCACCTTCTTCTAAACCACTTGAAAACCCAGGATATAAAAGGGGTAAGGGTATGAAAGCATTTTTCCTTCTCAGATTATCAAAAACCAATACAGCTTTAGCGCTCCTTTGGGTTGTGCAGTTGCAGTTCTCAGCTGTCAGATTTACTTGTAACTGCCTCTTCCTTCTCCTTTTTAAAAATTTTATCACTGGTGACATTTACACACATCGTTTATGCATGCAGGGCATTTTTACCTGCTTTTTGGAGTCCTGACGCTGGTAGTGAAGACAGTATAAACCTCAGTAGTTTGCTAGTACATTAGTGTCATCGTGCATTACGGGGTAATTACTCTGAATCACTGCTCTGTACAGTAATGCAGTAATGACACTGTAAATCACTTAATAGAAATGAGGCCCTGAATCAGCATTTTTTATCACGACACTTCTTATTCCCTAGTCCCTTTTTAATTTGAAGGTGTTTTAAAATTAGTTCCATATATGAAGCACTGTTAACCATTATTTTTACACCTCCTCTCAGTCTAACAATCTGGATGTGATTACATGATTTTTATGCAACTGTTTACACCATCTGCATGCAAAATAATTGCAGGAGTAGCTGAGACCTCAAGTGGTGATCTCATAGACTGAAGATTAAAGCTGTGTTTAAAAATGGATCAGTGGTTACTGACAATAGCAAGGAGTTTTATAGAAGAGGGAAATGCTGATACTCTTGCTCAGAAAGGGATTTTATGGAATTATCATGCATAGCAATAAATTAAATTTAGCTTTTGGACTCAGATTCTGCCAGGTACTAAACCACAGCAAATAAGTGAATTAAACTCACTGAATCCACACACTAAAACTATTTATAAAGCTTTATAGCATCAGATTTAATATATATGTGAAATTACATTACACATGAAATGTATACCTAGTGTTTAAAGCTAGACAGTCTGGGGAGCTCTCCTCTCATGTTGAGCTAGCTATTTGCAAAGGTTTCCTTCAAAGTTGAAGCTCAGGGAGTAGTTGTCTTGTAGAGTGATGTGCTTGAAGTCAGTACATTTCCAAAACATGAATTGGTAAGCAAAGCCATGTATTGTTCCACAGTTCTAGAAATAAATAGTGAAGGGGGGTTGGAAAGTTCTCACCCTCATGTGCAGATTTCTGTAACCAGGGGTTATTTTGGCCTCAATTAAGGCACTGTGGTTTTGTTGTTTTTTTTTTTTCTTTTTTTCCTGTTAATCACAGTTGTGAGCTTCAGCTTCCGTAGGCACAGAATTTCTCCCTACCCCTTGGGCAGCATGTCAGGGAGATAGACAGGTCTTTATGGATTTTCCCCCTTTCTTCTCCAGCTCAGTGGTATGTCCCTTTGTGTTTTCTTCAGTCAAAAGCTAGATCCATTCTGCAATTTTTCTTTCTCCTTGCATTTGCAACATCTGAAGGAGAACTGTTCCTGAATGTTAGAAAGACTGTGAAATCTTATTACCAGAAATAGAGCAGGGGTTTGGATGCACACACCCTGAGTCTGTTTCTTTTTCTCCCTCCCAGATGTCCCAGAAAGGGTCGATGGCTTTGCAGATGATGATGTGGGAGGATCTGACAGCTGGACTCATTGCACAGCCCCAGTCCTCCTTCCCAGGTCCAGAGAAAGGAGAGCACTGGGCAGTGAGGCCAAATGTCGTTCCTTGAGTTAATTCAAGCTGACATACAGGGGCACGCGTCCTATGCTTGTCAGGCCCTGAGACTCCAGCTCTCTTGTCTCTCTTTCCCTTGGTCCAGTGCTACAAGAGAGGTGCTGTTGAGGAGCTTCTGCTCTGGACTGATGAGGGCTAGGAACCTCCTCTTTCTAGGCTTTTTCATTTCTGCTTTAGTTCCCCTGGTAAAGCTATTCCCTCAGCTCAGGAGTCCTTTACTGTGTCCTTTCGCTTCTCTTTGAGGTTCTGCTTTTACACATCCTGCTCCTTCCTTTTAATGTTATTTGCACCTATGTATTTCCAGCTTCTTATGGCAATGTTATTTTCCAGACATCCTTTGGACAGGAGAGTCCAGAGGAGTGGTCAATTCAGTGCCTTTGAACCAAGAGAGGACCATGCACTGGAGGCTGGTTTGGGTCCCCCATGCTCAGGAACCCTTATTCCCTTTTTTCCTATGCAACGTTGGGGTGCTGCATAGTGTTTGTCTCGTCCTTGGTCATGTACAGGGTTTTCTTCTTTGCTTTTGCTCAGCCTTTTCTCCAAGTATGACTGCTCTCAGGGATTCCCCTTCACGACTGCCCTGAGCCCACCAGAGGATTTCACTCCCTCTGCCATGAGGTGTGATTGCTCTTTGGAGCAAGCCAGCAACACACACATCATTTTCTCATCCCATTTGGCAAGCACAGTATATGAGGCACACAGGTAAATGATGTTGTACCG
The DNA here is from genome assembly GCA_032466535.1 of Forpus xanthops. Classification (NCBI taxonomy): domain Eukaryota; kingdom Metazoa; phylum Chordata; class Aves; order Psittaciformes; family Psittacidae; genus Forpus; species Forpus xanthops. The sequence goes on along the minus strand of JASSUY010054804.1, from coordinate 59,838 downwards.
ACTGGGTAAAAGATGACTATTCACCATACATGCACAGTCAATTGAAAGGTTGTCCAATGACTACAAGTTTCATGTGTACTGTGAATTTTCAGCTGTCTTGTTTTGAAGAGGTCTGTACAGTTTTCTTTGTTGGGTCGCTTTGCTGTTTTTCTTTTCGTTTGAACTCTGCGTTCTGTTATGATGAGCAGGTTCATCTCAAGCTGTCTAGCTTCCAGGCCTGAGATGAGTTTTCCAACAGCTCAGTGTAGTGACAGGGTGATTTTTGAGCAGTGTGGTAGATGTGGATGCGGGTATATATTGCCATCTATGCAGTTTGTTTGAGTTGTAAAGATGGTGGAGGGGTGAACTCTGATGTAAGCGTGTGATGTAGCAGTTTTGAACACTGGCCACACTCTGTATTTATTAATTTCTCATTAGGTGTCATGTGTGATGATAACTAGTATCATAACTGAAGTAGCCAGAGCTCCTAGAAATCTTGCAGCTAGCCTGCAGTCCTCCTGTTTGCTGGTTATCATCAGCAAGGTACCGTTTTACGTCCTGTTACCCATAGGCAGAAAGAGTTAATTGCATGCCATTCGCTGTTTTCTTTTTTACTGTGGTGTTGAACTGTTGCTCTTATATCTTTGGAATGTGTGTTTTTGTTGCAGAGGGGCACCTTGGGGCATTGCTGTTTATATATAAGATAGCAGTGCTTGCTCTAGCAGAAAGCTGGAGCTAACAGTCTTTCAAGGGGTGCTAATCCTGTATGGCGGTGAGAACTGTTCAAAGTATTTAAACTTGAAAATATTTAAGGATTTGGGGAGAAGAACATGACACGACATGGTCTGAGCATTGTTTAACACCTTTCTTATTATTCCTAATCATCTAAAACCAAAACAAACCACTTTTTAACTGGCCTTTTTTAACAGGTAGCTGGTGCCTTGTAAAGGAGTTTTGCTGTGGGATATCATCATGAACTGATTTAAAGATACCTTGAAATGTTATTTTTTGTAGTCTATTTGAAGCAGTCATGCAAACTGGTGAGCTCAAAATGGACGTAGACATCCACCCAGGAGATTCTTTTGACAGTGGGTTTCATTTTCTGCTGCACTGACTTGTGCCACTTGCCATCAGCGGTGGAAGTTTTCACCCACCTGACAGTGGCAACAGCTGGAAAGCAGAGTCAGCTACGGTGGGTGCACCCTCAAGCATCACTAATCTGAACTGAATATCCTATTACCAGCTTGAAAAAAAACTATTAAACCAATTCAATGTGGAAAAAAGCGCACAGTGCTGAATACAGCATGAGACCCTTCTCAAACTCATTTTTTTCCCCTCTTTTCTGCCAGACTAATTTTTGGCTACACTTCTATTTCTGAAATATTTATAGGGCAAATAACTGTTTTAAATGAGCAGATGGGGGAGACATAAGACAAGCTGTTAAATTAATAAACATGTGTGGTGCTTTATCAGTAAGGGAGCCCATTTTGGCATTTCTTCTGGATGATTTGTATGGCCTATCACCATTGCACCTGGTGCAGGGACGAGAAATGGGCACTTAATAACCAAACAATGTGCAAACTCCTTCCATTATAACTTCATTATGTCAGATATAATCGTCTATAACTAGATGTCAAATACATAATTTATGTCCAGCTCCCCTGTGGAATAGTGGCCATATGAATGAATGGCCCCATTAATGGGAAGAAGCTTTTACTGTAACTTTTCCCCCTCCTGGTACATGGTCCATTTTGTCATCTGGTGTTAATTCTGGATCATTTCAGGGCTGCAGAAAAATTCCTGTTATATTTATATTTGTGTAATGGGAGAAGATGGCAAATAAATCATAGGAGAGATCAAATTCCAGGTCTACTGATTTCCTAAGCTATATTCTGGTTTAAAAGAGAACAGGATTGGTCTGCAGTGTTTTGATTGAGAGGCATAACCGGTCTTAATTTTACCTGTTAGAGACATTAAAAAGGCTTACAATGTGAGGTAACACTTCCTGTCAGAACCCCCTGACCCAGCTGAAGAGCTTAGCCCTTGGAAAGTCTTCATCTGCCACTGCAGCCGCGCTACTCGTATTCTCTGCTGTATGTTGCAGCTTCTCTTGTCTTATGTCCTATGGTGGCAATTTGTAGAAGTGGTCCATGGTATATGTGATGAAGTGTGTCATCATCACCTGAAAGGATGAGGGATAAGACAACGGTGTTTTTCTAGAGGAGTCCTTTGGAAACATTTGTGTTAGAGCCAGGACATAGGATCCCAGTTGTTCTATTCAGAGTCTGAGGGTATTCACAAATGAAATAAGGACAAATTCAAAAGATCGGGTTGATGTGGGTCTGTTAAAAAAAAGCCTTGTATACATTTTTGTTACTTAATATTTTTTAATATATGGCCTTCTTTTTGAGTTAAGACCTAGTAAAGAAGTATATATTCTTAATTTGGGAAGATGACTTATTAGTAATGCACCTAGGAAGCCACTTCTGATATAGCACTATTGACATATTATTGGTATATTGTTACTTAATGAGAAAACCTATTTTATTCTATTGTAACTACAGGGGTAATATTTGTTTTATTCTTCCATAGGTATAAATCTGGATGAAAAATTATCCAGCTGGTACCATTTACAGTGTTTCTTATGCCAGTACCAATTTTTTTTTAAGGCTAGAGAATCAATGGTAGGTTTGCCCAACAGGGTATTTAACTTGTATTTAGACCTCTGACTTGGCTTTCTGAGTGGCATGTATGCTAAAGTATTTGCAGAAGTGGAATATCATGTTGCTTCTATAGCATCTTCTCCTGGAAAATATTTTTGTAATTCTTTAATTTTTTTCATTCTTGTTATTTTTTACTTTGTGTATGTTGCATCTGAAGAAAGCAGATTAACCTTAAGAAAGAAGTGTAAGTTGTGGTTTAAGACAAATTGGGAAAAGCAACTGATAGAGACCTATGCTATTCAGTGGTATAGTCTCACTGCCTTCCAATAAAGTGTAGAGATATCTTACCACCCAACGAACAAGCAAATGAAGTTCATCAGACTCAAGCTATGCATCTCTAGAAAGGCAGGCAGCTTATTTCCCATAAAAGCAAATAAGGTTAGGCTCAGACATACTGCTGTTGACAGCAGTGAGTAGAAGAATTTTGTGTTCATTTGATGACTCTTCAGCTGTCCAGTTGGATTTTCTGTAGCTAGGCAGGTTTTTTTGCAGCACTTGACTCAGAATCATATTGTATTGAATCAGAAATTGCTGGAAATGAGAGATTTCCACCAGTTAGTGGTGCAGTGCTTTCTAAAACATTTGAGTTTAGAGATTGCTTTGGCCCTTGAATTTCCTTAAGGTGGACTATTGAATTTTGGTTCTTCCCTTTGTATGTTGTTACAGAGGAATTCTACTGTTGTGGTATAATCCATTCTGAGGCAAATATATGTCCATGAATTAGGTACCTCACTCTTGAAAGATGCTTTTTGGAAATTCCAACCTTAATAAACGCATACGGAACACTGATTTATAGATAAACATTATGGAGCCCTGTTGCTAAGATTGTATCTTGGCTCCCTCATAAAGGGCATCATGGTTTAAGTCTCTCAGCCAAGTAAATTTGGCTTGATAACTGGAATATTTGCTCAGAGACAAGGATTGCTATCCTGTAGCTCCAAATATGTTTTTATTGCCTTCAGATTGGTTTGAAGAAATTCATTCTCCTTGAAAACTCACAAGAAGCAGCATTTAAAAGACCTTGATTGCCTTTGAAAAGAGATACTAAGGTTCCTTAAATGTAATTATCAAGGTTAGCCGGTGAACATGCATGAGTGTGAAACAGACATGGGCTGTTGGCCAGGGATCCTAGAAAGGATGGAGAGTACCAGCTGGTCTTGGTGCAAGAAGACTTTGCCCTTACCCAGCTGAAGACACTTGTTTTTGTAGATATGGTACACAGGAGGTGTTACAGAGGGCTCTAGATAAAGAGTTAATTTGCAGCAAGTATATAACTTCTTTCATTGCAGATATTTTTTGGAGAAAATTGCTTGGGCTTTTTTCATTAAAAAATGACCACAATTAAGGATCTTCTCATGGCAGTCTTAGAGAATTTAGATTGTCTCTAAGTCCCATTTTTGTCTTTATTTCATTATGAGCACTGCTTTGCACAGATGTGTATGTGTGTGCTTTCTGTATTATGCCCAGAAATTTAGTTGTAGAAATGCAGCAAAATAATGTTGTTACTGAGTAAACAATTACGTTTCATTTTATGGAATAAAAGGGAATGTGTGTCCATAAATCTTCTTTTAAATAATCTGTGCTGGAGAGTAAAAAGAGGATTCTAAAATCATGAAGGCCCTTCACAGTGGAATCCTATGTGCTACTGAAGTGTAATAAGCTTATTTATATTTTATTGTACTTCTAGATGAAGCTGCATTATGGGCTGCATTCCCCTGATACTATAGCTGTTGCTAAGGAAGAGGTACATTATGTTAATATTTTGTGATCATAACTATGCAAGCTAGGTTCTGTACATTGAAGAAGTTAAGGTTGGGGGGAGTAAAGTTAATGCACCATTTTGATTAGAGTATCTGCAAATTGTCACTCATATTTAGAGGTAAAAAATAAGCTTGAATTTGAGAAGAATACACACAAAAAATGGGAGAAAACCAAACAAATGAAAGCATTTGTTTACTGAACTTTAAAATTGTTCAGCAGATCTGAAACCAGTGCTGCTAAGAGGAAGTCTTGCAGAAGCAAACTGAATGCTTTTACCAGACACATTCAGTGAGAAATTTCTCAGCTTTCTCATGCCTTAGTATGTTTTGATAATTTAAACAGAGCATTCACCCTTAATTCTCATTTCCTGACCATTTCCAATGCTGGTGTCTATTACGTGATTTTAGTACATTCTGATTCATTTAAGCTGATTGACTAAGAGCTTACAATCAAGAAGTAGCCAGCACAATATATAAAGTAAAATAGTAGCGTGCTTTGAGTCAAAGAAAAGGCCAGAATCATGAGCAAGATATGTCCATGTTGGTTATTTAAAAAAGTACACTGTACAGACTGTATTGATTAGTATTTAAAAAATGTTTACACAACAAGTAAAATAAACAAAGAAGGATCTTGGCATTCCTCCTAAAGGAATGTTTTGAGCTGAGTTTCCCCTTTCAAAACTGTTTTCTCATTAATACTGCTGCCAAGGCATGAAGCAGCCTTGAGGAAGGATGACTGGATGGGAAGGAGCTTCTGGCATGCCTTGCTCCCAGCTGATTTTACCAGGACGGTGTCCTCAGGAGTATCCAGGGTTATCATGGCCATGGCACATGAGAATAGGTAATTTTTGCCTCCCACTACTGTCTGTCCCGTTTTTAAACATCCAGTATACCAGAGCTGGGTTTGCACCTGGATTGGTACAGTAAGAATTATCTCCTCTTAATCTCGGCTTCTAAATTAGGGGATGCAGAGCAAGTTGATGTCAGTCTTGTTTGACAGATCCCCGGTAAGCAGCATCCCTCAAGCAGGGCTGGGAAACCCATCAGGGGCTTGCCAGCATCCTAACCCTGTTAGCAGTTATTTAACATCAGTTTCAGTCTCTGACCTTGCCATGATGAGCAGAGCCACCTTTTTTCCCTGATGTCTCTTCCCTCCTCACTTTCTGTTTTGCTCAAACCTTATACAATGGGTTCTTTGACCCTTAACAGGGCTTTAGGAAAGTTAATACTACATTTTCCTAGACAAGACTGTAATAATTTATGTTATACCTCATTGTGCGCACCTGATCATAAAAACCATTGAGAAGCTAAGGTGATTTGCCTGGGAAGTGTCACTCACTTGGGCAAATTAAATACAATGTGAGGAAAAGGAGTAGTTGGCCCTGGGAGGCAGTGAGTACTTCATACTTGAGATGTGTATTCTAAAGAGAAATTGGGAAGAGTGACAGGTCGACAGGATGTGGATTGGGAATGAGGTCAATGGGAGAGAAGTGGCAGAAAATAAAGACAGATTGCATGGTTTGGTTAAAGAGGATGGGCATAGAGAGCTTTCTGGGCAAGCTACACGATGTAGAAGGCTGCAAAATGAGATGGAAATGATGGGAAGGGAAAAATGATGTTTTTAAACTATGCTTTTATATCATGTATATAGAAGTTTAAAATCCTTTAGCTTTGGGCAGTTGAGACTTTCACTGCTTCCAGGAACTATGCACAGACTAATCACATATCATTTACATTCCTGGTTTCCTACTCCAGGCACCCATTCCTACCTGTTTGCTCCTTTCCAGCTTTTGCACCAAGTTGCTGCAATTTAACAGCAAAAATCCAGAGATTTCTTTCAGCATTATTAATCACTCATAACCTGCCCTTTTGAGCAGTAGCGCAGAGCTCAGCCCTAATGTTGAGAACAGCCTGGTATGCTCATCCATTTTTTTTAATCTGTGGAAGTCTCCTCAGCCTGGCCACCCAGATATTAAGCTCCTGTTCTTTCCAGATCAACATAGCTGTATATGCCAGCTTCCAAGGTCATAGGGATGTTCAAAGTCCTTGGCCTCTCCATAATCTACCCATTAAAAAGTGTGTGCCCCTTAAGTTTGTGTTTGTCTTTAAAGCACATCACTCTTCTACATTGTGTTTGGTTAAATAACCACAGCTTGGTGTAGATATTTTGCATATAAGCTGACAGGGTTGACATTGTGAGTATTTTGCAATCATTTGTTTAATTAGCTGAAGCTCTCTGGGGAGAACTTTATGAAATGGCATACTCCCAAAGTCTAATTTAAATCTGGTTTGCCTTTTTTTTTTTTTTTTTCTGATGGAGGGCTTGTAATGCAAAGCATTAAAAAAGGTATAAGTGAGTAGAAAGCAACAAAACCCCTTCTGTAATAGGCAGTGCCTCAGTAGCAAACTTACCAAAGCACAGAAAGGAAATTACATTGGCTAAAATGACCTGCAAGAGGGGGAATTGGAATTAAGTCTGTGCAGCTATCTTGTCTTTTTCCTTTTTTTTTTTTTATTATACTTCCCCTCTGTTTCCTTTTAGTGCAATGCTTAATTAAGCCTCTCCTTTGTTTGGAGGTTAATTCCTTTTCTAATCTACAGCTCTTTTTACAAAGGTGTTCATTACTGGAGCGAACAAAGGCTGCTGACTGGAGAATGGCAGGTGCTGATCCTCATCTACCAGGAAGGGAATTTTTTTTTGCTCACAGTGAAATTTCGAGGCTCTCCTTTCAGACGCAGGGCTGCTGTGTCAACTCTCCTCTGCTTTCAGTGAAATGGCTCCTTAGAGAGAGACCTGAAGTTTCTGCTGTAGCACTGGGACTGTGCTCTCTTAATGCGCTTGCTTAGAGCCATTTGTGCTCTATAGACCCTTAAAACTCCCATCTGACTTTACACAGAGACCTCTGGTTTCTCTCTTGATACTTACCTACCTATTGAAATCACTGAGAAATTAAGATCCTAAATATTTAATGAGATCCAAATTGATCTTTGTGAGTCCCCATGAAGCAAGTGAGCTCCTGCACACATGGTCACAGTGCGCCCTGCCCTCATCACTGGAGGCAGGCTCTCCTGCTTGCTGGCATAGTGATTCTCAGAGTACCTGGTCTCTGATGTTTTGCTGTAGTGTCTGTAGAACATGCAGAGCACATGTTAATTGTATGGAAGTATTTATATTGCAATAAACCAGGATAGCAATGTTAAATTTTGCTGCTGAGCTGCAGTATCGGGGAGCAGGCAGAATTTGATGGCACAGGGGCTGGCTCAATTCAGGGTTGCCAGTCTGTCTCACTTGGATGTCATACTTGCCCTGGCAAATGGAAGTGATCACAAGAGCAAGAACTAAAACACCTTTTGTGGAAAACCTAAAATAATGACATAGTGCATGAATAGTTAAATGAAGACCCCATTAGCATAATTCTGTTAGGAGCAACGGTATGGGCCACATACCCAGGCATTGCTCTTTTCATGTGGCCCTTCACTGACCTGTGTTATGTGTTAATAAAAGGTTACTCCTTCTAAACAATTGGAAATGTTGGACATGACCTAAGAGCCATTGCTTGTCACCCAGAGGCCAGATTTTATTGTTGTTTCTTTTTTCTGGTTGTGTGATTAGTCATTTCATGCATTCACGCCTGTATCTATTTTCTGTAGAAAGGGATTTTTTAACTGTGGCACTCTCTAACCTTGTGGATGTTTTTTTTTCAGATACTATTTTTAGAAATGGCAAATGGTCTTTTGGGGTTTGTAGAAGCTCTAGATTTGCAGAAAAAGAGGCAGTTGTGGAGCTGGTCTGATACTACTCACGCACCATAATTCATGTTTAGGTATTTCTGAAATCAGCAACCAGTACATGTCCTATCCTTTCCATGCAGAAAAGAAACGGGATTGTAATCTAAAATACTTTTGTTAGTTTTGCTCTCTGGACATCATTGTTGGTAACCTGTGCAGATGGATAAAACATTTTACACTTTCTGACTTTTTTTTTTTTCCCCAGAAGAACTGTCAAGATGAAAAATGGTACAAATGGCTCTAGGAGTATTGACTTCTGCAATCAGTAGCTAATGAAATTAGCATATTCCTTCTGTTCTGTTTGCACAGATGATTACAAATTACATCCAGAAAACATGCTCCCAGAGGTGTGTTTTGGGGTTTAAAAAAACACTGGCATTGCAAGGAAGGAAAGAGTGTTAGCACAAAGCATTTCACCCCCATTTGTAGCTAACTCAAAGCTACAAGTCTTGCAAAAATTCAATAGAAGAAAAATGGGTGAGGAAAGGAAGCATAGGAAAAAGCAGAGCTGTGTGAACAGCTACGTAGCACAGATAGCATCCAACAGTGCAAGAGCTTCTGGGAAGCCTCTTTACCATATTATGTGAGTAGTGAGGATAGAGAAACAGAGATGCATGCTGAGCAAGGTAGGTTCTCTCTCCACACACCAAAACTGCATCTTTGAGCATTTCCAGACATAAAGATTGCTTTTTCTGATGAGACTTTTTATCCAAAATGCTTTCTTAGTGCTTTAAGAGATAGTAGTACCTGTCCCCTCGCCTTGTCAGGTCAGCATGGTAGTATCCCTTTCAGGTAGGTTCAGTCCAAACTGCCTGTGCTGCTGCAGGGACTGCTGTTTGAGACTTGGAGTGGACTTGAGCAGTTGTACAGACTCACACCCATCATGCCTGGAAAGGGCTCACCTTTAACCAGGTAGTACCAGGTCAAAAACACTTGTCAAATACCTGTCTCCTGACTGCTTTAGGGCATAGAGATCAATGCAAGATGAGGACAGGTTGCATCAGTGAGTTTCAACTCTGGGTGTTTAGCCACTGCATTTTGTGAAGGGACTGAGCTTTAGTTTCTGGCTACCTGGCAGCATTTGAAGTGTATTCACCACCTGGTACCTCCCTATTTCAAGGATGGCAGTATGAAGTAAGGCAAAGCATCCATCTACAGCTTGCTAGAAAAGGCAAAGCAGAAAGGGCTTCTAGTGGAGAGTCCAAGCTACAGTTACAGTCCTTCTGTTTTCTCTAGCCAAATCCCACCAGGGATGTGGTGATATTTCTAGACTGGTTTTCTGATTCACTCTTCCAGCCCAATCCCCAACATAAGCCCATGTTCATCCCAGAGGCATTGACCACCCCTGGAGTGATGCTGTATGAGAGAGAGTGGTGTGTGAATGCCTCAGCCTCCAAGTTATTTGGATGTGTAGTAAAGCCAGCTTCTGCTCCAAGATCCTCAGTCCCCCAGAGGATATATAAACCAGCATCTTTCCAATTCCAGTGCTAAAGAGGTATAAGTAACGAGCAGATTTATTGACCATAATTGCACTTGAATTAACTAGATGTCTGTGTAGTTGGTGGCTCCTGCAGCCTGACAACGCTCCTGCAGCACTGGAAACCTCATTGCTGTGCTTCGCAACAGTTCCTATGCCAGGAAGCTTCAGAGGGCACAGCTCTCTTGGCACAACTCTAAAGTAACTTGCCAAGTAAGCTCTGGAGGCTTAAACTCTTGCCCCAGCTGGGAAACATAATGATGTAGCTACCTGTACTCTTTGATCTTCCCTTTGTTCTCTGATTTCCACAGACTTATCATTTGTTCTCAGACACACACACACACACACAGAAAAAAAAAAAGGATAAAAATGCGGGCAGACGGACGGATTGGGGCGGGGGGGGGGGGTGGGAACAGAAGGGAAAAACAGGAAAAGGACTGGGAATACTCCCTGCAATTTGCAGGCAGGGCTGAGGTGCAGCCTTGGCTCTACTCTTTGTGTCCTGAGGGTGGTACTGCAGCTACTGCTTGCCCGTGCCTTGCCGGTTAGTGGGGAGGAGGAGGCACATCGTGCATATACTTTGCTGCTTAGAGGTTTGTTTTAACGTGCATCCCTATATTTAAATGGCATGGGTGCATCTGCTCATGTGCTTTGTTTCCTGAAGCTGTGTCAGGGCTGTTGGGGTGAGTTGCAAAGGGGGCTTTTTGTGATCCTGTGCTAGATGAGGAGGTTCAGAGTCGGGGACTGCAAGTCATGTCAGATTAGCAAGAATTTAGCAAAAAATCTCTTCTGCCACTCGATTGCAGCCTTGGGAGACAGGGAAGGACTTCTGCGGTCCAAAAGCCACACAAGTGAAGACTAAAGAAAAAAAAAAAATATGGGTAACTTTTGATAGGTCCAAAGATACTAAGATTTTATTTTTTTCTGATGTTCACTTAGAGGCTGATGGATGCAGTTTATCAGAAATCTTTAAAGAAGCTGTTATTATTAACTGGATAGCTAAGACATTTCTGTACAGCACTTTTCAAAAGCCAAAGGTGCTTCGCGCACTTACAGCAAAAGCCCCAAGCAATGGTGTACCATAGCTGTCTGCAACATAGTTACTGAGGCTGTAACGCTTAATGCTTCTTTTAGCCAGGTTTATTCCTGAAGTATTGTATTACAGGAAAAAAATAATCACATCGGGGGATTTAAGCTGTTGCATAAGGGAGTATAGTACATGATAATTGAAATTATGAGTATAGCTAGAACTCACAGAATTTTACAGTTCTCAGGCTATAATGTACCACAGGGCATCCATCTTCAGTAGGAAGGGTTCAAATCTGTGGAGATTTTAATCTATGAAATCACTTGAGCATTTGGGTTTTTCATTTGGCTTTCTAGTCTATTTGGTTGTGGTAATATTTGAATAATGTCTGAGTGGAAATTGGTTTTATTCGACTTAATTTTGTCCATAGCAAGATGTACATTGCCTTGAAGTATGATACAGTTCCCAAGCAGCAGGAGACGTGCTTCTCTTCAAGTCAGATACTGGGCTGTAAAGTACCAGGAAATGGTGGAAAGTGCAAGGTGGAAGTGGGTTTAAATGGCAGTAATCTCTATCCTTGCTTCAGAGAGAGGGCTGTAAATTGCTACTCTCTCTTAACTGTTGCCCTAATGCAGGTTGTTGCTCTGCTTTTCACTGATGGTATTGCACCTTTTCTTTAAGTGGACAAAGGTAAAAAATTACAAGTAAAAGAAAGATATATAGCAATGGGGAGAAGGTCTTTCCAAATACCTCATATTGTGGAATGTGGCTACTTCTTGGATATAAAAACTCTTTCCAAGGGTAGATGCACAGAGATGAAGATACTGGTTGAGAGTGAAGGATAGCTGAAGTCTTTGATTGAATGCAGTTGATAGAAACAAGACAAAGAAACTTGGTGCAAAATCTCCCAAAGCCTTGAAGTCACACATGGGTCATCCAGCAGGCGCACTCCAGGTTGAAGCCTTCAATTGCCACCCTTTTATTTTACAAACCAAAGCAGGAGTTTCAGCCATGTGAAGAATTGTTTAAGAAAGAAGAAAAAAAAAATAAAGAAAAAAATGCTGCTCACATATTTTGGTTGCCATGGTTTTTGGAGACTCTGGTATTCACTGCATTCTAGATAGCAAACAAAGATGTAGATAATTTCACCTGGAAAATTGATGGGATTTTCTCTTCTTTTTAAAGTGAAGATTTTGTCTGTTTGTTCTTGATCTACAATTTCTGGAGCACTTTTTGTTTGTTTGTGGGTTTTGTGTGCATGCATGCTGAAATGACACTGAATAAGATCAATAATGAGCCTGTTGTGCTCTGCTTAATAATTCTGGGGTTTAGCTGGAGTAGCTTTATGGTAACTCAATGCAGTGAAAGCCTATATCAAAGATACAAGGTTGTTAGCCAATTTTTGGCTAAGAGTCACTGCTTTCTCAGCAGGCAGATTCAGCAATTACACAATGAAACTGATTGGACAGTGCCTGAGGTTTTGGCATGTGGGTTGTAACCATACTGGCTGATCAGGGCAGATGATGCTATGATGCCTTCTTGTTCTAAAAGTCTGTAAGCAAATGGAAAAAGTAGAGTTTCCATTTGCATTTTTGAAGAGGGGTGGTTTATTCAAGTGTGTGTACTGTTATGACAGTCATATCAGTCATTATCATTGCTGGTTTGGTTGGAAATTAAATTTCCCTTTTCTTTCTCTTAGTTGTACTTGGGATTTGGTGCATTTTTGAACCGTGGATATATTCAACTTCAAAAGGATTTTACATTTGCACATGGGAATAGCTGTCTTGTTATGACCATGGCCTTAAAATTTGCCATTATCTAAAGAAAGGACATTGTTTCATAGCTGCACATTCATTTTATGAAAGTGTTTCTCTTAGCCTACACAGTGGTTTTTGGGGAAAAAAAGCTTTAACTAAGATCCAGGAGAGGCTGTGCAATTCAGAACACCGTTCATTCTGTGTTCAATCTCTCCTTGAGCCCAGTGCACTTTATCATTAATCCAGCTGGATTTGTGCTGCAAGCTGTAATGTACCAAGAGTAATGTATAGTGTGGTACAGGTCTTACTGGGTGAGAAATATGAGAGAAAGAGGCTTTTCAGCACAGAATTGCAACTGGGACCGATGCTCCTCCTGCCTTTCTCTAAAGAGATGCTGATTGTTGCACACCACTTTAAATGCGAAAAATCTGGGGCAGAGGTGGAGAGGAAAACACAGTTTACTGGCGACAGAGTAGTACATATCCCTGCATTTTATTTGAACTGGAGACTGCAGTGGGAATCTCAAATTCATTTCATTTTTAGTTTTGCTGAATATTCCTTTTCTCTGCTAAAGGACACATTTTGCACATTTTCTTTTGCCATTTTGCCACCTGTAGCCATTTGCTGCACCAGTAAAAATGGAGGGTAAAAATATCCCTATGATAATTCAGTAGTACTTTACACCAACTGGAGCATCACTTTGCACAGGCATAAAAATGACTAGATGAGGTACAGAAAATCAGTCTGTAAATCCATAAAAATTGTGGGGTTTCTGCATCTACTGATTTTCCATTGTCTGTATTCATTAACAGAAAGGAAAATGGATGAATTAGTTCCAGGCAGCTGTTCATCTAACTTCCCCAAGCTGCTTACTAAATATCCTAAGCACACTTGCTGAGTGTGTTTAGGAAATTTTCACTTGTGAAGAAGTAAAGAAAAAAAGCCCAGCTTCTGTTATGTCTTCTGCTTTCTCTGTAGCATTCTGAGGCCAGGGAGCCTGCTGCTGCCTTTTATATTTCCCTGAAGCCTGGCTCTGATCACATGGCTGCCTTGAAAGAAAGATTTTATACTGGAGTGGTTTTTGGGGGGATCCTTCCATTTCCCTGAATGGTTCCCAGACCTCAGCCACCAACTCTTGTGTTGAGCTATATGCTTTTCATTAAGAACAGCCTGAGAGGTGCTGAGCTCTGCTTGCTACGTTGGTCCTATTTTTTCCATGCAGAAACAGGCCTTAGGTTGATGAGTGGTGGCTTCTGAACTTGGATGAACAGTGGGAAAGCTTTGATCCCACTGTGGCAGCATAGTAAAAGGACCGTGACTTGCATCTGTCAGTTACTAAGACGTAGAAAGGATTGATTTATTTTATGAGAAGCCATCGTGTTCATCCTGCATGTTTACAAGGATGAGGAAGGCTGTGGATTAGGCAGCCGCTGGCAAAAGATTTGTAAATTCGTAGCCCATGGGGAGAAGGGATTTGGAGCAGGTTTGAGGATGTCCCACTGCCCTAGGCACAGCTGGAGGATGAAGCCAAGAACCCAGGAGAAAGCCAGCTCTCACTCAGTGACCTGGTTCATGCTGGAAGGAGGGTGGAAGGGAGCTGTACATGCTTTCAAAAGGAAGCATTAGCCTTGCTCCTTTGGCTTAAAAAGCACTGGAGAGCAGTGAGATGGGCAGCCCTGCCAGCAGAGCCAGGCTTGAGGGGCCATCTCAGGCAGGAGACTGAGGAAGTGCAGCCAGGAGAAGGGCAGATGCTTGGATTTGCCATGAAAACACAACTTAGTAATTTGGGATACAGATGGGATGTCAGAGAGAAAGGCTGCAGAGATTGTTAATATGGTGGGTGGCTTTCTTGAGAAGGGGACTTCTGAAGCAGTTACTTTTCTTACTTTCTGCAGCTCGATGCTGCTGATTACAAGAAAAGAGGATTATTATAGGTATTACCTATTTAGATACTAGAGATAACACACAATGCTGAAAACTAAACTTATCTCTGATTAAAGTTTAATTGCTCCCAAGCTTCCCCTAGTTACTTGCATTAAGTTTCACACCATTGGTAAGTGCTCATCAACCAGTGCTGGATTTAACAGGAATTTGGCAGATGTTAGTGGAGTGCTGGAAGAAATCCAAACCACAAGATCTGTAGCATATCATATGTTTGAAAATTTGTTGGCAGCTGAAAGAAAAATCACAAACCTGGTAATAGCAAGAACTGGACACAGATCTCATCAAATAGCTAAAGGTTAGGTTGTCACCTCCAGCACCTGGAAGACCAGCACGAGTGATGAAGTGCTGTGTGTCAGGTGTCTTGGGAAGGTGTAGAAGCAGCAGCTATTATATTATTAGCTTTTAGAGTGCTTTATGTGAGGGACGTTGGTATCTCCATGGAAATCCTTAGAGGAAAAAAAAAAAAAAAGGACAAAAAAACCCACACCAGTCTGTTCTGAGGCAATTTAGCAAATTATCTTATGTTTTATACAACTTAGGTTTTCATCACAGATTTTCCTTTCTCCTGAGGACATTTATTCAGGAACAGGGTCCTTGTTCACTAAGAGACTAATCTATTTCTGTTACTTATTTCCTTGTTACTGCTTTCTGTGACTTAGCTTTATATTGAAGTAGCAGTGTGTAGTGTTA
The DNA here is from genome assembly GCA_032466535.1 of Forpus xanthops. NCBI lineage: Eukaryota > Metazoa > Chordata > Aves > Psittaciformes > Psittacidae > Forpus > Forpus xanthops. The sequence continues at coordinate 44,692 of JASSUY010054804.1, read as the reverse complement.
TGGTAGCCTCAACAGCTGTTAGCGCAGTGAGACTGTAGAGGAAGAAGATGCGTTTTGTAGATGAATCAGAGCTGAATTAAAATGTAGGAATCCACAATTCCTTTTCAAATAAATATTTAGTTGTGTTTAAACAGAAATACAACATACTTCATGATTTAGTGTCATGTTTAAATGTATGCCAATATCTTGACAGTGGTTGTGACAGGAGCTTGTATGGAGAAGAGCAGATCTCACCTTAAGCATTTTTTCGATTGAAACAGTGTTTGATGGAGTGTGTGCAACAGATTAAGTCTGATTCACTCCTTGTTGGGTCTGAGCTGATGGGCACAAAAATAGAACAGGACATGCCTTGTACTATTGCAACATTTGATCCCTTACATATGATTTCATTTGTTCTCTGGTATATAGCAAAATGCATTTCATATGCTCTTGTCCTCTATAATGAAACCTGGAGTCAGCAGATCTCTATTGCTCGGTAGATGCTGCCTGGCAGATATGCTCGATCCCTGTGTTAATTTTGCCTCATCTTTTGATGCTGATCTGATTTTTTCTCATCTCCTGGGGAGGATGTGAGTGAATGAGAGTTTAAAAGTTTGAGTCAGTGGCTGAGAAATTAATTCAGCCTATGCTCTTAAGCATTGGTTTAAATAACCTTAAGCCCAGGCTTTAAAGATATACTGAACTGGGGACTGTGTGCTGCCATGCTCTTCACTACTAGGCTAATAAGTTTAGTATGCCATAGTCTGTTTCCTTAAGAAGTGTCTGGTATTATTGCTAATAATTAAGACTTTTTTTTTTTTTAGAAAAAAAGGAAAATCAAACTACTTCAGTAAGTACCAATTCCTTTCAGTTCCAGATGCAAAACACATCAGTTCTCCATTTTGCATAGTATTTTCTGAAGACTTATAGAATACATTGTGCAACGCAATTCAGAAATACCTCGATACAAATTCTATTTCCAGTAGTGAAACTTGTTTAAAAGCTGATAAGAAAGGAGATTTTTTTTTTTTTTGAGCACCAAGGCAATCAATTCGGAACTTGAACAGTGACATGGGAGGCAGAAGGTACATGTAGGCTGTTATGGGGCTCTTTGTCAGTGAGAGGGGAGAAATAGGGCAGTGCAGGTATTCTTCAGGTCTTTCAGAGCAAATCTGAAGCAGTTGTTCTTTAGTCCTAGAACACTACTCTACACATGAGTGCTAATCTAACCTGGCTGTAATAACGGCTGACCCAGCTTCTAATTTTGTCCAGCAGATCCAGAGGTGTGTACAGAGGTAGCAAACCATGTGAGAGATTTCAGCCAGCTTGGGCTATTTAAAATGTGATTGGTTAAACCACCCGTTGGATTCCCTCTGCAGTCAAGTAGAGGGGCATCTCCAGATTGACATTTGGAAGAACACATGCCAGAATTGCTTATTCATGTAGATGTGTGAAGAGGATGTTTGTGGTTTCCTGGAAATTATAGTTATTTGAGGTGTGATGTAAATATAGAAGTCAGTCCTCAGGATTTCACAGTTAGCCTGAGTGAAATGGGGGCCTTATTCTTGTAGGATTTTCTTAGTTCTGGCCACATGTGCAACTTCATTAGATTGGATTCCCAAGGCCTGTACTATGGGAAAATGAAACTTCAAGGAAAGGACTGATCCCCCTAAATAACCTGATACTCAAAAGGCCAGTGCTTTTTGAAGGGAATTGGGGATACTGCTTTTTCAGAGCACTTGCTAGAGATAGACACTGGGATTGTTTCTGAAAGTCTTGACCTAAACATCTCATCTATTCTGCTTGCATTTTTTTTTTCCTATGGGAAAAATAATGAAATGCAAAAATTAAGGGAAAGAGAAGTCTGCAAAGTCATACTTGACTCACTCCTAAGGGTAGTGGCTGCAAAGGACTCCGTCCATACTACTGGGCACAGCCCATTCCTCTTGCAACCCTCCTGGATTTTGCTCTCAATGAGACAATGGTTTTGTAAATATTCAGCCCAAATAATTTTCTTTATTTAGTTAGGACAAGAACATTTCAAAAAGACTAATTTCAGACCACAAAAGAGCCTCAACTGGTACCTGCTTCATGAGCTCCTTCACTGACCCATGATACAGGAGTTCCCCAAGGAGCACACTCTTGACTCTTTCTCTTGGCATATCTCTGTTGCAACTTGTTGATGTTCTCAGGACAGCATTTGGGTAGCTGCCCCACTTTTCAGTGGCTGAAGTATTTTTCTAGCTCTCCATAGCTCTTTACATCCTTGGCCTATCTGCCTGGGAATAAAATGAACCTTTCTTTACCTGAGAGCTCTTGGAAGATGCTATGATATGTCGGGTGTGCAATTGCATTATCTTCCCTAACACTTCTTCTTACTGCCAGAAATGTAGACCTGAAATAAATATCCAGCTGCTCTTCCTGCAGCCTAAAGCTTCTCTGCGTGAATGCGGTAAGACAAATCCTTGTCCTCGCCTCCCGCTGACTGTCGGGATAATGGGCTGTGTTCGCAAAATTGTTGCTTACCATTATTTGCACCATTGCCACATGCCAGCTGCATGTCTGCAGCAGCTTGCCTACCATTGGTCACCAAGGATGGTGTGGACTGAATGCATATTTCAGAGAAAACTGATGATTCCCTGCAACAAAGAAGGTTTAAACAGGGTTCTGTTGTGCTCCCATCTTTCCGCATGGCAGGGTGGTAAGGTGAGACAAACAGCAGGGGAAATTTTGCTGACGCAACTGTTACATTGTCAGCAGTCAATTGGAAAGTTTTGTTGTTCGATTAAATGTATTCCACTCTATCAAGGATGTCCTTGGCTTCAATTTGACTTATTAGAGGATTGAATGTCTCATAATTTACTGGTTTTTTTTTTTTTTCTTAGCACTCTTGGTTATTGTTGGCAAAACCAGATCTTTACCTACAGTCCTGAGAGAGCATACCTGACTAAGAGGAGCTCAAATTACAAATGTTTTAAGGGTATAAATTTTGGTTTCGCTTGTCTATTGTTTAAAAAAGCACTTTTTAAAGAATACAAATTATATTGAGACAGGTGTTTCAATTGCAAATCTTCTATAATATCCTGTTTCATGTGGTATTTGTTCAGTTAACTTTAATTGTAGTTTACTTTGTAGAGGAAGAAGGGATTACACAAATATATACACACACACAGAGCTAGTTCATCTAGTGGTTCTGAGAGTGGAAAAATGGATGTTGTTTCCACCCTGCAATCAGACTTTAGTGCTACCCCACTGGTTATGGCTCCCCAAAGGTGGAGAAAATGGTAATTCAACAAATATTACCTCTGGGATGTAGCACAGCAGCCAGAAAGAAGACTTTATATTTCCCCTCCCTATACTCTCCTGCATTGAATTCTGCCAAAGGAAAGATGTTTGTAAATGTTAGAAAATGCTGGGGATGTTATGAGCTTAGTTTGGTTTTAGTGCTGAGGTGGGCTTCCTTCGGTCCATTAGACCCCTACCTGGAATATGAAAGGTTTGTCAGGACTATTTGAGACTTGTGTTTGGGATCCACAGCCCTGGACAGATAGAACCCATAGGTCTCCCTTCTGCACGGATGTACCTAAAGAAGACAGAGCAGCTGAGACTCAGTGTTTCTGGGGAGCCTACAAGCAGACAAGGGGCAAGGATTGGCTTGAACAGAAAATACCACTGAAGCTAATCTGGAACTTTGTTGAACTGTCCCAGTTTCCATGGCTGTCTTGTTCAGTAGCACTCAGGAATGAGTTAGTGATGGTGGCACTGAGCTTCTGCCATGGTAAAGCATGGAGCTGTTGCAGGTCTAGTCTATTGCTGTCCTATCCTCTGGGCAGGGTTAGCCAAGTGGTGATCTCCCACTTCTTTCAGGTCTGAATTTTCCTCTTTCTAATAGAATACCCCTAAGTGGTTGAATGATGCATCTCCAGGTGCCCTTCATCCCAAAGTAATCCTTAAAATAAATTATAAATGAAAGCTGAAGGCACCACCCCAAACTGTAAGTTATGCCAGCTGGACTTGGGGATGAGGAAGGTGTCAGATGTCAAATAAAGAAGGTATCAAAAATTGTTGGCATTGGGAGTAGCCTTGCTTTCAGAGATAAGGGAGCTTAGAGGTAGATGTGAGGCTGAGGAATGCTCCAGGTCAAATTGTGATTGCCAGTAGAGGCTCTTCTGGGAAAGGAAAACAAATGGAAAATAATGGAGAAATGAAACTGGAAGGAGCAGCTTGTTATTGAAGGGGCAGATATATAAATGGTTTGTAGGCAATGAGAGGCAAGTCAGGCAGGATTAAGTTTTCGATCTGACCCGTCTTGAGGAAAAGAGCTAAAAATAGTGATTTCATGTTCCCTTTAGCGGAAGTAAGCCGGCACTGTGCACAGAAAGCTGTAATGAGGGTTCCACATGAATGAGATTTTATTCAGTGTGCAAGGAGAGAAATCTGGATAAGAGGGAGTGGGAGATTTCTGAATGTTAGGCTGAAATTTCACCTGTGAGGGCTTGGCCTCAGTGGCGCAATGTTCCTGTTGGCTGATGAAGGCAATCTAACACCACATTTCCCACTTGGAGGATCCCTGCAGGGAAATCCTCTCTGAAAGAAAAATGTTCAGTGATACTGACTTAGCTCATACAGCTTTCATCCACCCAGGCTGGGCTTTAAGATTTAGATACTATCAAAAAGGAAAAAGCAATCTAGAAAGGCCCAAATTAATACTAATCATAGGAGGAGGGAATTGTTAAGCCAGCTTGGTCCTTGTGTGTAACTTCATTCCCATTTTATACCTTCTGCATCCTGTTTCTCTTGTTCCCCAGCTCCATCCCATCTCATTTAACATGCTCTTAAGGTAGCCTGAGTCAGCTCTGCCATTATTTTGTTTTTCATTTAGACAACCACTACAGCGTGGAGTTGCCTTGGCTTGACAGAAAGGGGCACAAAATTTTCTGTTATGTTCTTATTGGCATCCTGCATGGTTCAGCTGGCAAACAGATTGTCAAACATCCTTGAACAATATTTGCTTAGAATGCAAGAGAGAAAAAAAAAATCTAATACCTGCTTTTAGAATAAGTTCCTTGCTTTTGCGTTTTATTTGGTTTTCTTTGCACACATTTAAAATTTCCTATTAGACCATATTCAGGCAAAGTTGCTTAGTGAGATTTGTTCTCCAGTGAGTACTTGCTCATGTTTAAAAGGTGACTGGTTTGAGAGCTGATTTTTCCCCCTGTCTCCACCCTTTTCCGTCAGTGGTGGGGAATGGAAGTAAATAATAGCTCTTTCTGGGGAAGAACATCCCCGTCCCCTCCCAGAACAGCAGCTATTGGTGGGCTAAAAGCTGTGTGTGGCAAATAAGTGTTGGGTCAGCATGTCGAGGTGTTGTATTGTATTGTAACAGTGTGTTGTAGGCTGCTATAGAGATGCTCTTGAGTCTTTTCATACAGGATGCATATTGCTATTACTGAAGACAAAATCTCAGCTGGGAAGCATAATTCACATTGCTGCCCCTGGAGCCGAAATGATGCATGTTTCTGAAATGAAGTTGTATCTCCCTTAGTTACAAGCTGTTGCCTCTTTGGAGTCTGTTTGACCGGACATCTCAGACTCTTATGAGATTTCTGTGAGCTCTGCTCTGAGCAGAGCTGCAGACAGCAATGGTTTAACTGAATCAGTGTCACTGTTTTAGCTCAAATATGAAGTTTAATAAGGAAAAATAATAGCTTAATTTGGAAAGGCATCTTACAGGCAGGGGGACTGACCTTGTATGAGTGACTGCTGCCAAGAGGATTAGAGTCATATGTTGTACTCAGAAATGTACTGTGGACATGCTGTGCTTGGCACAGAAGACAGGAAGAGTGGTCCCTTCAGTTCAATACCTTGTCCGCGCTTTGGGCTTTGCAGGAGATTCCTCTGGGGACAATGTGAGTCGAAAGAAGGGCTCATTCTTTTGCATTACCCTTTAATTTCCTCATACAATAGCACAGGAGGATCAAAGCCTTTCCTATCCTCCTCCTGCTTTACTCTTAATCCTTGGCACATCTCAGCACTTCCCAGGAGTGTGTTGTGGGCTGTGATGATGAGGAGAAGGAAATAAGGACATCGGGTTGTCTGGTTAGGGTGGAATTTTCTCCCACTTCTCCTGTTCTAAGTCTGTTCTTAGCATCCATACTGTAGTTGTGGATTTTCTAGTTATCCATGGAAAGGCTTAAATCTTTCCAAGCACCAACTAAACACATCAAGGAAAGGTGAGCAAATAATTGAGAGGCTTGCAGTTTCTTTAGTGCCCCAGAGATCTGCTGTAAAAGACACTGTGTTTTTCAGGAGACAAAGTCAGAAGCTGCTTGCTGTTGGGTGGCATTTTCAGCCAAGGCTTGGGCATGGAAGTGGTGATACAGTGAATGCAATGGTCCTCCAGGAACCTGTAAGCTCCTGCTGTCATCAGTGTTGTGACCTGCTTACAAAAAGCACCTCTGGTCTTGAGCAAATTGAACAGCTTTTGAGTTACTTTTTTTTTCTGCCCATGGACTGGTTGACTCAGATTTTTAAATCTAATCTCTCTTTTTTCTCTCTCTTCAAGCAAAGTCACATTTTTCTTTGCCTTGGAACAATCTCCATGGCAGCTGAGCAGAACAAGCAAGCCGCTTACCACTGCCGTGCATATATTTGTAATTTCTATTTTGCTGAGCAGCTCCAGGTTGGCATGCCAATCAACATTGTGTTTCTAATCAGTGGTCAGTCAGGCTCTAGCATTTTTTTTACTGTGGAGGTGGTGAGGCACTGGAACACCGGAACAGGTTGCTTAAGAAAGCTGTGGCTGCCCCATCCCTGGCAGTATTCAAAGCCAGGTTGTCAGGGCCTTAAGCAACCTTGTGTAGGGTGAGGCGTCCCTTCCCAAGGGGGGTGGGGGGGGGTGGAAGTAGAAGGCCCTTTCCAGCCCAAACCATTCCATGAGTCTATGTTTCTATGATTTATTTGAAGGTTTCAATATTTCTTGACTTGGTTACTGCTGACCACAACAGTCTATCATAGGAGGCCTTCTGCTTTCCTTCTCTTCTCAAGCCTGACCACCATACTAAAAAGTCTTTGATTTCCTTCAATTCCAAATGAGTTCAGTACTATGCTTTGGGGTTTTTTAGTATCCCTGGCCTGACATCTCCTCTCATTATAAATTATTCTGTCTGCTTCAGCTGCATGCTTTTTCTCATTTACATTTGAACTAATGGAAGAAGAGTTGCTTTTGATTACATAAGTGAGCTAGATTTTGGGTCAGCATTAGTGCTAAATGAGTTCTGGCTGCATAATGTAAAATATTAGGGATTTTAAGGGGTTTAGTATCTGTTAAGCGTTGCAATGACTGGAAAAACTAATATACTTCTTCCCTGGAAGCTGATGAAACTTCTTGATGCATGCATGTGAAAGGCTCATGGCTAATAACATTACAGGTCTCAACACATATACTAAAATATCTACTGTAAAATATGTACAAAACAAAAGCATTTCAACATATTTGTTGCTGAAGAGAGGAGAAATAGACTTGTAGACTGATGAATTTATTTTATGTTACATTTGAGAACGGTAAAATGAGGTTTAGACCATGTGCTAGAACACAGCAGCTCTTTAGCCCTGCATGGTAGCAGTAGTTTTATCCGATATTTTAATATCTGTAAGTATATAAGGATCTATGCTTTATTTTAGAATCAGGTACAGACTGCTTGGCTACTCTTTTTCTTCTTTTCCCTCCCAGTCTTCTGTTATGCTTTTGAATCTTACAGTCATATGAAGATACATTCATATTTAGCTAGATAGCCAGCGTATTTTTTAAAGTATGTACACTGGACTGGGCCAGACTTTTTCTTGTCTGTCACTCCTCTTTTTTCACATATTGAATATTTTTTTTTTTTTCTTTTCAAGAGACGATTCTTTTCTTCAAATTATCACATTTATGCTGTGCAGCAATATTGGGTATTGTATTGTATAGGTGTATATATATAAAGGCATGGAGGCTACATCATTTAAAAAATCTCTAAAGGGTGCAATTTACTTTTTTTAATTTCTCTGTCATCCTATCTGCTTTTCTTTGCTGGTTTCCAACTTCCTCAGTTTCTGCTGATGCTTCTGAGGATAATCAATGCCTTTGCTGGTTGCCCAAGTGGATTGGGTGCAGTTATTAACTTTCTTGTAAATTTTTCTTATGTTTTTGTTTTCTGTGGACCCATTTTAAGGTCCTACAAGGTCAATGGGTATATTCCTCTGCTTCATAAGGCAAACATGCTTGCATAGGAATGTGGTGGTCTGAACTAACCATTGACAAGAATAATCTGAAACTGACAAATGTAATGCTAGAAATAAATGTTGTTGAAGGTTTTTCCACCTTAGTCTTATTTACTGTCATACAGTCATCAATCCCTTGAGTTTGAAACTATGTCTCAGCCAAAGCTGACTGCATGGGAGCTGGTATCCTTTAATGATGCAGAGCCAAGCAGGTTAGATTGAATCCTCTTCTGATTTTTGGATGCTGTTCCTTCCTGCTTCTGAGCTTTCTGCTGTGACTTTTCAGCTGAGATGACTAGCCATGGCGATGTCTTCACGCAGGAGATCTTTGCCATCTCCTTGAGATGCTGAGATATATGAATTCATATTCAACATCACTATTAGCACCCAAGTGTCCTCCCTCAACAAAAAAATAGCCTTTGGGACACAGGTGAGGGATGCTTGCATGCCAGGCTCTTTAGGACATTAGTGTGGACTTAAGAATTTACCAAATTGCCTGTGTCCATAAGTAATGAAGTGTACTATGAAGAGCACAGAACCTTGAAAATGTTACCCAGTTCATTTCACCTTAAAATGCCCTGTATATTGCACAGTTTGTTTATTCTTTATAAATCCGCTTTGTTGAAGCAAATGTGGTTTTTGTAATATTAATGGTGCTCTCATTGTTAAAGCTCTTTGCAGAACATCAGATATTTATAAAACAAATTTAGACACCAGTTCTGTAGTTAAGTATTGTTTAGGCAGATCCCTGAGCCAACATGAATACAGCTATTAAAATTGAGCTTTACAAAATATTGACATTTCTCCATAAGTAATAAAGAGTTTTGGAAGGGAGCTAAACAGTGTTTTATGGTTTGTTAGGAAAACGGCTTTATTTCTGAAAGTAGCTCAATATTGATATCCTCACAATGGCGTTTTGTCAGCTTCTTAGGGGATTGGCTTACATGAAAGATTCTTTTTTAGCACAGGCTTGTTCCCTTCCTCCCTTCCAGGGGCAGAAAGCGAAACACTGGCACATCTGGGGAGAAGATTGAGCTGATCCAAGCTCCAAAACAAGATGCAGCCAAGAGGCTGAGTCCATGCCTGCCATCTGATTTACAGGAGGGGTATCAACATCAGCACATCCACATTGAGGTGCACTAGAGCATACCTGTTCTCAGCATCTCCCTATTTCTGCTGGTTTTAGTGGTCAGCTCTCTGCATAGTTCAGACTGGTTTTCTTGTAGGAGCAAGAATAAACGAAAGAAATAAATAGCATAGGATCCAATGCAGTCACAGACTGAGTGAAGCAGGTGCTCTGGAGAGAGAAATCACTTTGGCAGCTTTGGAGAAGGATTTAGTTTTTTGAATCAGGTTTGAAATAACCAGTGGATTGAGCAAGAGGAGAAAATAGATGGGTTTGGTGAAAAACAAAATGTAACTTTTGCTGGCAGGTTTACCATTCTTGTTGCTCTAGAGGATGCTAAAAGTACAGTATGGATATAACATCTACTGTACAGACAGCAAACCCTGCTTTCAGGTCTCCAGTTCATGTCTGGGAATGCTGTACCACCTGCATGCTGATGAAATCAGTTCTAACGTGTTAGAGAAAGAAGGGTATAAGTAATCTTAGCTCCAACTTCAATTTTTGTGGTTTATTCATTTTCCCCTCTTTTATTTTAGTTGACCAGCCCACCCCCAGAATGTGTTTGCATGTAAAACAACGGATATCGGGGATGTTTTAAAAGCCCAGCAATGGTATACAAAACTGGGAGGGACCTCAAATCCCAAGCCTCACAGCAGCTGAGATCAAGGTGCAGTACACATGGTGTAAGAGAGATGCATAGTAAATGCAAAAAGTGGCCTGTGTGATTTTAATCTTCCAAACTAGACAGGAGGAAGCAGGGTCAGGCAGCTTTCTACCCGCCTCTCCAGCTATGCCTCTTGCACACTTGTGTTGTGGGACCAGGGAGCTGACTTCTTGTATTTCCAGTGGGTTGGGTTTAGGTTCAGTTGTACTATGCCCTGTTCCTCAATATGACAGCATACCACAATCAGTTTTTAAATATTAAAAAGAGATCACAGGAGTGTAGCTTAGAAGCACCGAATCACTGAGAATTGGAAAGTCTAATCTGTCCTTTTGAAAGCTGTCCAATTTCTTTTTTATTTACAGCATTTGAACCATTTCACAAATTGGAAAGCAGCTACCCAGCCATTTCACAGGCAGATTATGATATGTTTAAAAGAGTCCAAGGCATTTATCCAAATGCAATTGGCCATCTTGCTGACTAACATCTAGATTGGAGATATTACACAGACAGATGAACAGAGGCTATTTGAAGATGATAGTTTTCTGTTATTAAACTTGTGTTTGTAGCTCACAACTGAAGAAATGTTTTGGATAGTTGTATAAGCTGTCTGTGGTCCTCAGAAAATGTTAGGTTGTGAATAGTCATTTATGACTCCTGCACTTCCTCCCATTCATTGCAAATGCAGAGATGAAGAACTGCTGGAGAAGTACCGGCTCCATCTGGCACTGCCTCAGCAGAAGACATGCAAGTTATACAATTAAAGATACAAAGTGCAGGCAAAAGGCAGGAAGCATACATTAGATGAAGCTACAGACAGGAAAATTTGGATTTCCCTCCTATCAGCTACACATATGCTTGTTCTGCATAAAAACTAAAAGGTATGTTTCGGCTTGCATGGATAAACATTTATGTGGTTTAATTAAAAGGTTAAAAAATAAATACAAACCAGGCAATCTCAGACTCCAGTAAATCTCTTAAAGTTGTAAGTGTAGTGCTCATGTGTCTGCATTCTAATGTGGTCTGAATAAAAAACTGACAGCACCTGTTACTGAAATCAAAAGTGATTTCACTACAATGGGATACTGGGGAATTCCTAGCAGGCTTCCCTTTAATAGAGTCTGAAGGATTCAGGTTGGAATGTCTTCAGTGTGTAAGATCTGCACTGCTGGTTCTGATAGATGTGAACCATGCCAGGGGACAGAGATTGTTTAGGAGGTTAGAAGTTTGCTCCATACATTCAAGTAATAATATGCAGCTGGTGTGCCTTTAACAAAAGATTGGATGCTTTTCTTTTTTTTTTTGTCTTTGTGAAATAACATGTGGATTAAAGAGAAAAAAATAGTAGTAGTCAGATTTTATACATTCAAATCCAGAAATTCAAAATAACAAAGTATGACAGCATTTTTGAGAACTAGAAAGATTTGAAGTGATATTGCCTAAATATAGCTCTTGAACTGAACTCTCAAATATATTAGATTACTCCATTTGTAATAAATCCTGATCTACTGTCTATTAGATCAGCTCTTCTGTAATCTTTTCCTGTTTACCATGCCTCCTATGGGCATAGTTCGTCTGCATTTCTAAAAGCATTGCAGCATGATACCGAATAAAATGATCAAATTTTATGTCTTGTGCGTGGTGGTCCAGTTATACTTCTGCCTGAACATTCAGAATCAGTTGCAAAGCCTGGAAAGAGCAATATGGCATTAATGCCCTCATTGGATGGGCACCAGGGGGTACGAGAATTTCATAAAGGTGGATTTGTCAGCAGTCCTGAGAGTAGGAAAACAGTGAAGGTTTTAGGAACTATCTTCTCATAGAGGTTGACCATAGTGAAGATAACAGCTTATGCTCTTGTGCTATACCATTTAATTTCCTGGTATTGCTATATACAGCAATATGCTGTAACCCCATGCCAGTGACATTTGAAAAATAGAATCATAGAATAATTAGGGTTGGAAAGGACCTTAAGGTCATCTAGTTCCAATCCCCCTGCCATGGGCAGAGACACCTCACACTAAACCCTGTCACCCAAGGCTATGTCCAGCCTGGCCTTGAACACCACCAGAGGTGGAGCATTCACAACTTCCCTGGGCAACCCATTCCAGTGCTTCATCACCCTTACAGGAAAGAATTTCTTCCTTATATCCAATCTAAACTTCCTCTGTTTAAGTTTTAACCTGTTACCCCTTGTCCTATCACTACAGTTCCTAATGAAGAGTCCCTCCTCAGCATCCTTATAGGCCCCCTTCAGATACTGGAAGGCTGCTATGAGGTCTCCATGCAGCCTTCTCTTCTGCTGGCTGAACAGCCTCAACTTTCTCAGCCTATCTTCATGTGGGAGGTGCTCCAGCCCCTTGATCATCCTCATGGCCCTCCTCTGCACTTGTTCCAATAGTTCCATATCCTTTTTATGTTGAAGACACCAGAACTGTACACAATGCTCCAAGTGAAGTCTCACAAGAGCAGAGTGGAGGTGCAGGATCACTTCCTTCGACCTGCAAAGCATGGTGTGATGTCTCTGAAGTAAGCTATTTTATGAATGATCCAGTAATTTCTTGCAGAAGAATGGGTCAGAGAAGAAAAGCATAAAAGAAAAAAGTAGCTTCTTTTATTCAAACGGCATCTAAACTGGGGTCCTGATACTAAGAGCCAAAAAAATGTATGAAGTACTTAAACACACACGCACACTCACAAAGTCCCAGAAAAGCATAAAAGTTGAAATTAAAAAAAAAAAAAAAGAAAACTACAAAAAGCCAGGCTGCTGCTTGGTTTTTTATTTTTTCAGGCAAAACCTGGAAGTTTGCAATAATAGCAAGAACATTTTTGACAAAATGACCTTTTCATAGCAAAGTGGCACATGTAATAAACAGTTGATCATTGTTAGAAATGTAGAGTCTTAATTCAAAGGAGCTCTGCTAGACATATTTTTTGGCTTTTAGAAATTGGTCCCATGTGGTGGCTGCTTTGAACGTATTAATTGTCTTGCTGAGAGTTGTGGTGCAATGAGAAAGGAAGAGTTGGGGGCAGATTGATTGGACTTGAGCCAGTTGCAATGATTATGGACACTTCGGTTCTCATTCTTTGTTGTTCTATGTTAAATGCTCAAACTGCAATTCAGAGGAAAAAACTCAGAGTCTTAAGTGATTCCAGCTTGAAGTGCATTGAAATAGCTGAATTTGCATGATGTCTTGGACCACTGCTGTAGGTTTTCCCCTAGTACAGGGAATTCAACATTTTGCCAAATCCACCACAGCATCTGCCCAAGCCCAACAGTGTAGTCACATGTGGGCAGAGTAGCTTTGGGCATAACAACTGATCCCCTACTGAAAGAGGTTGGAAAAAAAATCCAGAAAGGGTTTTTCCATTTGTCAGTAGTCTACAAGGGAATGAACCTTTCTTCTCTCAGATGCAGCATCCTCCTCCTCTGCTATTTCAGACATAGGTAAGGGGGATTAAAAGAAGAATTATGTGTCTATTCCATTGTTGAAGACAATATGCCATGTTGAACACTCTGGTGCCATCGTTTATCTAGCTTTTTCTTCCAACCAGTGTTTTTTGTGAGTCTTTTGTCAGTCTCAATCAATACAGCTGCAGCAACAAAAACCACAACTCCAACCTCTCCAAAAGCAGTGTGTGAACTTCTATGTTCACACACAATTCTGACTCAGCTTCCCCAGGTAATAGCATGTGTGAGCACAGGGGAGAGCTCTTTGCTGTGAAACCTGCTTGGCCTTCCCCTGCAGTAAAAATAAATCAGTTTCTGTCAAACACATGGAAGGAGCTATACATAATTTAGGGGCTAATCTTACCTTCTTGATTCTCTGGCCCACATTTCCTTGATGGCACTAGCACATGACTTTTGGTCTTCTGCAGACAACCATCATGAAATGTTTTTTCAGGGTGATATCTTTTGTACTGTAGACTCAGTATAATGTTGCAATCCACCAATGTTTTAATGACTGTTGATGGGTACCTGTTTATGCAGCTCTTAGGGACGGTATCGGGTGTGCAAAGCTCAGCATACATGCTTCTTGACTTCAGTCATCCTTTTCTGTCACCTTACTGTGAGTTTAGTGAGAAGTCACTCCCTTAAAAAAGGGGAAATGAAAATTGGAATATATTTATTTTCAAGTCATTCTTTTTCTAGGGAGTTTCAGAAAATGTTCTGAAATGCTTTTGAAAATACTTGTAGAAAGCTAATTCCTGTGAGATATGTTTATGTGGCAGGGAAAAGAAAAACAACTATGATATAATCCTCCAACTGTATTAGGTTTGGGGTTTTTTTTGTGCTGCTTCTTTCAAGATATGCCTAAACCTTCTTATTTGCTGTGTAGATACAACTTGTACCTTCTTTCAGTCAAAGAAAAAGTGATAAAAGGGGATGCTTTTTCCCTGTAAGCAAAGGATGTGATTGACAAATATGAAAAGGGCAAAGCTAGCAGAGAGGTAGGGAGTCATCTTCAGGTTCTGTGTTTGTCACAGCCTTTCTGAAACCCACAATGCTTTGTTTGTCTTAGCACAGCAACAACATGTGTAAATAATTGCGAATGCAGCCTAGATGTGCTCAAGAGGGATTGCTGTATCCAAGTGATTGAGGTGCTGAACTCCTTGCATTAGTTGTACCTCAGTTGCTCAAGCATTACACCAACTGCAGCACAGGCAGCAGGCATGGGCTCTTGGCCGTTGACACGTCAGCACATTTACTTAAGTATCAGGCTCTTGAGCACAGAACTCTCTGGACAGTGAAGTTATCATGGTTTGCTCGGACCTTTCGCATGAAACTTGAAGCGTGGCCTCTCTTTCCAGTTACATGAGCAAATGCTGGCTCATAGACATCAGGCTAAACCTTTGGATTGCAACCCCTAGGGAGAGCCTGACAGATGTCTTCTGTCACCTGTTACCTAGCAAAAGCCAGTGAACCTCGCCCAGGAAATCATATCTGCAATTTGTGCTCCAGGGGCAGCCAGTTATCTTCATTCACGGGACGGAAAACACATGACATCTCTTAAAAAGGGTTTTCAGTTATTGAATACACTGCGTCATAGGCTGGATACTTATGTGCCAGAAGAAAACTATGGGAGAAAAGGTAGCTTAGCAGTGATCACAAGTAGCCTTGCTTGAAAGCAAAGCTGCTTTTACAGTAGGAAAACACTAGTCAGAGTCATCTGGGAATGTAGTCTCCCATGTCTGGGAGCACCAGGAAGATGTAGGTGGAGTAGAAGATAAGATGATACGTAGGCTAGATTTTCATGGTAGCAGATATGAAGTGCTGGTCTTAGGTCAGTAGTGCACTTGTCATGTTAGGCCAGGAAAGGGGAAAACAAGGACATTGATAAGGGGGTGAGTAGGAAAGATTTTTCCCTATAAGTGAATCTCTCTTATGGTTTTCCTTCCACCCAAATTCTTCCTTCAGCAGCCTGAGCTCTGTGTAAAAGCTGGGAAATAAAAGGAAGAAAAGAAAAAACAATTCTAGTCAATGTGCTGGGACTAGAGAGGCTCCTTTGGGAGTTGCAATTACTCCCCTGGGGATGCTGGAAATGCTTTGGGTTTTGTTTCTTTTTTCTTATAGCTGCAGCTCTAGGCTGAATGATGGCAAAACTTAGCCTTCTGCTATTAGTGCCAGCTCTCTAGATAGAACAGAGAAGAAAAAAGGTGAAATACCACTTTGGGGTGTTTCTGAGTAAGAGGTGTTTCCATAACTTTTGAAAGCACCTGTAGCAGTCCTGTGCATCGTGGGATGGAAGTCTGCAAAGTCTTTGATTTGAAGCCTAGGAGTAAAAACTGAGTCTTATCCAAAAGCTGTCCTGAAAGTCTTGTTATGGCAATGCATGGTAAAAACAAGTAGTAAAAATAACATTAATTTATTATATGTTTCAGTTGTAATTGTGTAGATGATTTTACATTTTTAGTTGTAATAGTGAGATTATACATTTTTTTGTTGTAATAGTGTTGATTTTTAAAGGTTAGCACTTTCCTATGAGCAAAGATTGTATTATGAAGTATTGTCTGAAGAATCCTTCTGCTAAAGCGCTGCTGCAGTGCTGTTTTACCTAAGTTAAAAATTCACAGTTTATTGACAGCCTGAGTTAAACTGGAGGTTTGATCTCTGTACTGTGCTGTAGGATTTAGGAAATTTTTCACAGATTGCAGTCTTCTCTTCATGGTTTTGCTTGGATTTGAGAATCATTTATATGTAAATGATCCCAATGCCTTGTTCTTTCCCTTCTTACCAATTAACTTTTCTTTAAAGTGCACATTTCTGTGAGAAAAATCAGCAGTAATGCTGCCTGGGGCAGGTGACACTGGGTGGTGTTAGCATGGTGATCATGTTTGCAGGAGCTCATTACCAAACTGACTTGCTGAATAATCAGACCTTTGAACTGAGTTTGGTGGTATCCCATTCATCTCACTTCGTTAGGCCACTTCATGGCAGCTCTTTTATGTCTTCTTATAATTTGTCTTGTGTAAATAGCCAAGATGTTTATTATTAAAAGTAGCAAGAAAGCAAAGTTGAACTTAAAAAAACTTGGAAGAACAAGCCCTCAAAGAGATTTCAACTCTAGTGCCTAGGGGGTTTATTAAAGATAGAACAACCCTCTTTTTGTGGGTGAAGGAAAATGCCATTAAATCCCTTTGTCTTGCTGCCACAGTAAACTTGCCAAAGCTATTCCAAAAACAACATGCCAAGAGATATTCAATGATTGTCAATGAAAACTAGACTCAAAAGTGCAGCATCTCTGTGTGTAGATCAAAGGGAACACCAGAGTGTTCAGTATGTGTTTCTATATGCTCACAAATGACTGTAAGAATTATTTTAAGGGGACGTTTGCTAGTTTTGGCTTTGCACCTTCATCTGCTGTATCTATTTGATACCTCTGCATGTACTGTACATGCATAGGTTGTTTTGCAAGTGGAAAAGAACTTGCTACTGCATGAGTGACTGAGGGAATCTACAGGTTGCTGTATACTGGACTAATCATTACTATGTAGAAATTAAATATGTACTCATGTACCTGCTGTTGTAAAACAGGTAATATCTGCAAAAGTTCTCCACAACTTCTTGTTCTTGTTGATCTAGCACAACTTTGAGCAAAAACTTGAAGGAAGCTGTCAACATGTGCAGGAGTTTGCATTGTACTTTGAGTTGTGCTATTTCTCACCTTTTTGAGGTTGGGGTTTTCCCAAGGAGAGTAGAGCTCAGATTTTTAAACTGAATGTTTTCTTGAAAAATGACGATCCTTCAGAAAATTATGCATATGATGCTGCTGAATTTTAAAGTTTGAGGAGGGGTTTTCTCAGGTTTGAAGTAAAATTACCTAAAACCAGAGGAAGTGCCCGTTTCAACTGCTGTGTTATTGATTACTCTGTGGCAGAATTGCTCACAGCACCATGGACTTAAATTACTTAAATAACAAAACCTTCTATTTTACACTAAAGGCAGGCCTCTCTGGGTTTGAAATAGATTGGCTTGAATAAACTCCATTGACAAGAATGACATTATACATATACATTATAATATTATACTAATAACATTACAATATTTTACTAGTATTGCACAAATAGTGAGTGTGGTTGTCTTTACTGGACCTAGAAGAGGCTGGTCCTTGGGATGACAGGGTGATTCTCACATTTTAATTTCTGGCTAGGCTGGAGTTCACACTTGGCATATTTAATATCGAAACTCCAGTTAGTGTTGCTGGACCTGGAGCAGCTGTGACTCTGAAGGATTTTTGATGCTCAGAGAGGTGGGATGGTAGAGAAATGTTGTGGCATGGGAATTAAAGAGAGAATAGTATCAGCTAAGCATCAGAAAAGCCTATTCATATGTCTTCCTTACCTGTCTTTCCCAGACAGCCCCAGTGTTTCCCAGCCACGGATTGAGGGGGTATTTGTGAATATATGGCATTTAATTGGAGTAAAAGCATAATGTTGGGAGAAGCGGGAAGGTGCTTGTCTTTGTGGGAGGCAAAAGAGATAGGAGAAGCAGGCTTCATCACAAGCTGTACATGGCTTGGGCAATGGAGGAGCAATTGGAGGTAGCCAACCTCAGTTCCCCACCTGAGATTTCAGGTAAAGCCACAATGAAATCCCCAGGTAGCTCCAGTCTCTGCAAGCACATTGGTCTAAATAGGAGGCAAATTAAGGTAATTGTAAGGTAGGCATCCTTCAATGTTCACCACTTGCAGTATTTAGGGGAGCTATTGCAGAGTGTTTGTAGGTTATAGGATGTAGGATATATTTGTAGGCTGTACTGTAGGATGGGGTTAATACATTTCTAAAGCAGGTTCCCCACCTTTTGCTGTTTGACTGCTCATAACAGGTTTTAAACTAAATACCCTGTTCAGCATTAAACTCTGGAGGATTTGCCTGGGCTGATATGCACCTTTGCATCTGCCACATGGCCTACAGCTCAAGGAGCCAAGCGCTGCTGTTGAGATGAAGCAGCAAGGCATGCACCTGAGAGAAAACAAATGGCTTGCTCTGGAGAATGGTCTCGTGTTCATCCCGTTGTGCACTGCTGTTTTGGGAATGGATTTGTGATGTGGGGCTTTTTTTATTGCACCATGGAAAATGTTTTTCTGTCCAAATCAACTGGGTCTTCTGTAACACTGTAATATTAAAAGCACTTCTGTGCTAGGTGTTCCCTAAAAGATTGAAAATAAGATTTTTACAATAAAATGCCATGAAGAAAAATGGTGAGGGCATAAAGTGCTGCTTTATTTTCATCAGATGCTAGTGATTTTGGAAAATCGGTTGTGCACCAGCAGTCATTATCCCCCTGTGTGCATCTCTTGCTTTGTGCTCTAGCTTTGATCTAAAAGGTGCCTGTGAAGCAAGCCTTGCATTAGCTGTAGTTCCAACTACACCCCACAGAGGTAGAGGGGACATCCCTGGGACCTAGGATTGAATCCCCGGTTTCCTTCTTTTAATCAGCTCTGCCTTTGTTCCAGGAGTGTCAACATCAGGGGCTCTAAGCCCAGGGAGCACCACAGCCAGCACTACAGCACGTATGGTCACCAGCAGCAGCAGCCGCCCCACCACCACCTCGGCCTCAGGCAGGAGGAACAGGAGCACCAGCACGCCATCGCCCATGGCTGATGTCCCTGATGAAATGACCACACACCTCCCACCTGCCTCCTCCCAGCTGCCACCAGCTGGTGCAGAGAGCTGTGACCCCATGGAAGCCCGTGATATTATGTGGTCTCGAACTCGTCAGGGGCAGGTGGCAAAGCAGCCATGTCCTGTGGGCTCTATAGGTGAGTTGAGGGATGGGACATTGTGAGTGTGCAGTGGGGCTGCTCACAGGCCCCTGTGGCACAAGTGCTTCCCTTAATAGATCACGCTGATGCCTTCTGTCAGGTCTGCATTGCTTTGGTGAATTGTGGCAAGCAGCTATCTGGGCCCAGAGCCTTAATATGCTGACCACATTGTGCAGGATATTTAGCATCCCAGGCTCTGGCCGAAAGAGGGTGCAAGCTAATGACCTTTTAAAGTTGGCTTGATGTGCTATAAAAGCTTCTGCTTCCAGAAATTACGTACAATGTGCCTGCTATCTGTTTTTTGCCTATATTTGTAGATCCTAGGCTCATTGGCTGCCGGGTTGATGGCCAGTGCCTTGCTTGATTAAGGGTGGAGGAGGGAAGGGGGAGAAATAAACAAAACTTACATTTTGAAGCTCTTTGCTGCACTGTTTGCATTTCAAAGGTTGTGGCCAGCATTTCGGAGCACTCTCAAATCCGCGCGAGTGATTTTTCAGAGTGGGGATAGCATCCAGTGTCATCAGGAGGGAAATTAGGGGGCAAACAAAGCCAAATCTTTCAAAATGGTTTATTGCTTATTGGATTTTTCTCCTTTTCTTCTACTCTTCCCCCCAGTTGTTTTCTTCCAAAAGATTGCATTTTGAAATTTTCTGTCCAAATGAAAATACAGTCGAATAAAGAATGGGGTTTGGCGTATGGCTCAGTTTGCCGTATGAGGTACAGTTTTCTAAAAGTATTTGTTTTTCAAGTGAGTCTCAATGTCCAGCTGAAAAACTACTTGCCAAGAAGAAATCAGAAGTTGGAGAAAATTGCATGAAAATAAGAGATGAAGGGATAAGGCTTGCAGAGGAGACTCTGTTAATTCTCTGCTCCATTGCTCTGGAGAGCCATTTACACCTGTTTATAAGAATGCTGAATCTCTGTTGAATTTTGAGAGGTCACACTGATAAAAATATATGTTGAAGTATGATGGGCATAGAAAGACATCAGCCAGGAGAATAGTAAAAGACCATTTTTGCTACATTTCCAGCCCCATTTGGTAAAAATAATGGCAAAAGTGTTATGTGGTTTCCAGAGAGGGGAAAGGAGAGTCTGTGCTGAAACTGTGGAAAGGAACGGAGGTGAGAGAAGAGGACAAGGAGGGCTGGATACAGGGAGCCCTTTTCTAGGCATGAGAGCTGGATGAAAATAGCTGAGTACAAAAGAAGATAACCCTACTTTTTGATAGGGCATGGCAAGAAGCCTTCCCATCTCTAATTTCAGTGATTCACGTGACTTGTTTGTGGTATATTAGCTGTGAGCTTCTTCCATCTCCCTTTGAAGGCATAAGCAAACTCTCATTGGTTTCAATCAGTGCTACCATCAGACCTAGCCTTGTAATTCACTCCTCTGCTAAAAAGTTTGGCTCTGTACTTTGCATAATGCAGACTCTAATCTACATATTCAGGCTTTCTTGCTTTTTAAAGATCTTTAACTGCACTATTTCATATGCATTTCTCTTTGTCTGGATGGGCCAGAGGTCCTTTGCTGTCTTTTGCAGCAGGGATCTTGGGTGGCCCTTGCCAAACAAAACTCTCCTGTGAAGTCACTCTTGACAGCAGGGGATGGACAGTAAAGCCCAATGTTACATCATGGCATTCACAGTGTTTAAACTTTTGTGTGTTTCCACCCAAATGGTTCAATGATGATTGATAACAGTAAAACCTACATAAAGCAGCATGGAAGTTGAGGCACAGGGTCTGATCCCAGGGCACCAGCAGTGGTACAGAGCGCTTGAGGTGCTAGCTCAGTGTTTGAGATGCAGCTTTGATTTCTTAGTCCATGGTATATTTCCTGCCTGGCCTAAGGCAAAAACCTCTGTCCACAGTCTCTTTCAAAAACGGAGATAATGTCCTTGCGATACCTCATGGGTCTTTTATGTCTTAGGGCTGAGATGATGGAGACTAGGACACTGAAATGACTTGGAAGGGTCCTGTTGAGATCATAAGCACTACTAAGCTCCCATGCTTTACATGAGGTGTCTATCATTGTGAAATAAAGCCCATAACATGGGGTCCGGGTGCAAAATGCAGCTGATAACACTGAACCCAATGGCTTTCCTTTTCCAGGTGTTGCAACCTTCCGTTGTCTTGCGCCAGAGGGGATTTGGGAGCCCCAAGGACCTGATCTCAGCAACTGTTCTTCTCCCTGGATCAACCACATCACTCAGAAGGTAAAACTCTTCCCATGTGTTGACCACACTGAGCCTACTCACCTACCTTCCTGAGCTCCTTGGTTGTTTTCACAACAGGGAACCCAAAGTGACCAACACATAAAGCATGAACCATGCGAGGTAATAAGGAACTGTAAGGAGAAAGCAAGACTGTAAATATGTGATGGAAACTAATTCAAAGAGGATGAGGGAAAGGCAAAGGATAGGGACTGTAGAGCAGAATTAAACTAGGGTGAACAGTGGTTCTTGTTTGCGTCAAGAAAAGGAGGAAAAGAGGGGAGGAGGTGGGTGGTCATGTGGAAAATACCAACTTATTGCAGATTGAAGCTTCCCTTTCATGCATCCACAAGGATTTTTTCATGCCACGCAAGCACAGGATAAACCCTGTAGTTGAGAAATCTTTACCAAAGAAAGACAGGCTCAGTATGAAATGTTTGCATTGCATTTCTGATTTTCTGGTTTTAGCTTCTGCCCAAATTGTAAAGGAACTGAAGGAATAGAAGACAATGCTGCAGTAATGCGTATCTTTTGATTCTAAAGTCACTTGATGAATGTTTTGTAGCACTTCATCATTTATCAGTGTTAAAAGTGCATTACCATGTGACAATAGAAGTTCAAGACAAGCAGAGCTTATTTGATAGCAATATGTTGAACATTTTTGTTATTAATGCACAGTGGTGCTTTCAGCTGATTTCATTACAAAAGAAGACCAGATGTGTGTTTACACCACAGAATCTGTGGGCTGAATCCTTATTACTGCAATCTATGGGGATTTATTTGCTCCTTTAGCCAGAGTGAGTGAGTCCCAGTGTTGTAGGCAAGCTGTGCTGCTGCGTGGGAGCAACAACAGCACTCCCGGAAAGCCAGTGTATGCTGGTGAACAGGACGAGGTGACCTTACAGCCAAGACTCTCTGGCTTTCTCCTCCCTATTTCCTATCTTAACTGAGGTACAACAACCTGTGAATCACTAGCACATACACCCCGATCATCAATATATCGCCCCATATATATTTATACCTTTCCCTCCCCAAAGACAAGGAAAGGTATTAATTGACATGGGGCTGCTGTAACATGGCACAGCCATTGCAAAGCCTGTGGCCCTTCTGTCCCATGTGGGAGGGTGGGTAGCTTTCCTGCCATACAGTCAGCTAGCTGATTAATAAAAATTGCCTTTGCCAGTATTAGCAGCTGTGCAGCTCTTGTTTTATGACCCGCATACTTATCCTGGAGGGGTTAATATTACTTATGCTAGCTATAATTCATGAAGGCAGCTGGGAGACCTTTTGCTGCTCAGTGAAGATGTCTAGGCAGTTAACCATTAGCAGAGGGAAATAATAGCTTGCACTGATGAAATCTTCATCAAGGTTAGGCTTATTTTATTTGAAACCCCAGCTATCATTTGCGTAAGAAATGACCCCCATTTAATTTGCTATGCACTTTCTAAGCAGGCTACAATTGGAGAGCCATTTTACAGAAATGCCCAGCAGGTTAAAATTGGGACTGTAGATAGTTCGTTTTAATTGTTATTATTTTTCTGGAGGAATTTAGTTATGTTCAGCTTTAGGAAACTTCCACCAGTTGGTGGGAAGACTATAGGAATCTGCCAAATAACTCTGGATCCCATATTTGATGCCTAAGTAGGAATCCACTGGGATCTTGGAATATATGTCCCAAGCTCTATTGAGAGCTGCTAAAAAACATGAAGACTTTCCAGGAATGACTTTTGAGAAGAAATCCCTGCCAGGCTTGCCTATGGGCATGTGCTGAGGTTTGTATTCAAGAAGATACTTAGAGCAAACACATTCTAAATTACTAATGAAATAATCAATAACCACTTGGTTTCCTTGCCCAAGCAAGAGGTGTAGAAATCATCACTGTCCTTAGAGTTGGAGACTGATCCACCCATAAATCAGGCACTGGTTTCTCACATCCTTGCTGTGACTTCCTTGCTGACACTTCCCTGCCCCAAGCTTGTAGACTTTTTCCAGCACCTATCTAAAGCTGAAAGCCAAGCCAGCTCCACTTCTTGCTGCTGTGGAAGCAGCTAGAAGAAGCAGTAAGCCAGCCATACTTTGGAAATGATCACACCCTGCAGCTTAGCTCTCCTGAATCCCCAGCATTTGGGTCCTCCTTGGCCACCTATTGCACAACATCCATGGCTGCAGCACAGCTTACAAAATGCCTAGAAATGCTGCTTTGTCAGCCATGGTTCATACCTGCTCAGTGTGTCTTTGTTCCTAATCTGCTTTGTCTCCCCAAAATATCCTCTTCTGTCTCCTGCTGGGACCAAGCTACTCAAGAAGAAGGGTTGTGGGTCCCCTGGAGAGATTTCGGCCAAGCCATATAGGATGATAGGAAAATGCTGTGCTTGCTTTCATGTCCCTCTAAGTGAAGTAAGGTTTATTACTTGCTGCTTTTCTTTTTCCTGCTGTGCTCAAACCATACATCGGGTGTTTGCCTACTTGCATCATGGTATTAGGTTTCACAACCCTCTATTAGCTTCCATTAGAGTTATTGTGCTTGATGGAAGATCAGAACAAATGTCTGTTTCAGCAGTTCATTGGCCTCCTGACATTTACTTTAACTTTATTGTTGGTGCCTACCATGCCCTTGTAACATAGCAGGAGAATAAACTTGCCAGTGCGATTGAATTATGCACTGCTACCTGGGTTATTTCTAGAGTCAAGCAGTAAAAGGAAGCAAAAAGGTCACTTTTAGATACATTGCTTTGTCCTGATCATGAGGTCAGACGTTCAGTCTCAGCCTGTTTGTTTTACCTCTTGCTTTCATCACTACTGTCGTTGGTGCAGTGTATGACTTGCCTGAAAAGATCTTTTCCTTGCTGCAGCTTTCAGTTGTGGGTACTTCCTCGGAGAATAGGCACCACTATGCTCTGCTTCAAGCCTCTGAAAGAGAGGAGGCAGAACAGAAAGTGTTTTGTCCTTCATGAATGCATGAAAACCTCAAACATCCATAAAACACACGCCAACCATGTTGCCCTCCTGAACAGCATAGATGATATAGTCACAAAGAACAGATAAACCTTAGGAGTCAAAAGTACAAAGTACCTTCATCAGGCCTTGTAAATTTGCTAGGTTGTGTCTGGCAGAGGGAGTGGGGATTTGTGGAGGACATCACCACATGATCATGTCAAGGCCTGAGGGTGAAGTTGTAGTCCTGATGACACCACAGTGAAATCCTCCATCCAGGGTGATTTCGACAGTATGTTTCCGGGGTGCCATCATGTACTGGATGGAACAGATGCTATAGTTGGTGGGTTATTAAAGGGGCATTAAATGCATTTTAAGTTGTTTGAATACCATAGATTCAAGCCTACTTTTTCAGTGCTCTCTAGCTCATCTGTATTGTAGGAAGAGCAGCAGTTAAACCCTGTTGGATAACTAGTGTTTATAACTAGCTAGTTGTAGCCTTAGGTATCATCTGATAAAAGAAAAAGTCAACGTTAAATGGAACAGAATGTTCATCGTCCAAAAAAGAGGATGGTAGATATGTTCTGACTATTTTCTATGAATGCACACATGTCCAATGAAACCTCTACAAGGGAAAGAAAATGGCCATGAAGGCTTTACAGTGTCAGAAGTTAGCCCACAGCCCCTCTTTCAGCCTTGCTACCCGACTGCTGGCAGGTGATGGTGCCTGATAAAACCTGTCAGATGTTTGTCCCTCCAGAAAATATCATCAACTACATAGTCTTTCTAACTGACTGGTCCATCTGTATACCACTGTTTTTAAAAATCCTGGTTCAATCTTTCATGCCATCCTTTTTGGTTTTTTTTCATACCAGTCAGCCTCAGGCTGCAGGAAAATATTTTTGCCTTTATGACCACTGGTGTTTCAGCACATTTGCTCCCTTCCTAGCATCTTTCTTATTTCTTCTGGATTTTCTTCCCTAAATACTTTTTTCCTTCAATTTTTCTCATTTTTATTCTACTGTCCTCTTCCACAGTCATTTTCTTCTGAGAACGGTAAGGCTGAAACAGTGAGCAATGCAATATGGGGAAGGTCATTGTGAGTCTTTCCAGAAAAGATTCCCTGCTTCTGTTCTTTGACATATATGAAACAGACAGAAATGTATGCCCTCTTCAACAGCTATTATTTCACAGTGTTTTTATTCATAGGACATAAGATAGTGGTACAAACTAGGAAATTATTACCAAAGTGCTGCACAGTGTGATTTCAGATATGCCAATGCTTATTTGTAAATCTGGCCTGAATTCTGCTTAAATGGAAGAGATGAGCATATTTTTGACAGAGCTAGAAAACTATATTTTGTGTGTTGGCATTTTTGTCAAGGAATGTTTTTTTCTTTCCTTCAAATTAGCATTCCAAGACTAGATTTAATCAATTTGTAAAAGGGGGAGGGGAAATCATCCAAAACAATCAAAAATCCAATTTTTTTTGAACAGATTGTTTTATCCCAGAATACTTTTTCTTATTTCATAATTATTCATCAATTTTTCTTTCCAAAATCAAGATAAAAAATAAAAAAAAACCCTCAGATATGTATTATTTTTAACTCCCCTTGTTTCTGAGGCTCTAAGTAGAAAGCTCAGTTAATTGCACTTTTTTTCCCTACTTCTCGCTGACCTCTCAGTGACAATGTGACCCTTGACGAACACCAAAGGATTGTACCTGCATTCCTGTCTGACTATGTCAATTGTTTGAGTTAAAGAATATTACATTTTGGAAGAAATATCTGATAAAGGGCTTGTCTTCCATGCAACAATGATGATGAGGAAGATGTAGAGAGGTGTTTTGTTAGAAGGGAAGTTAGTAATGCATCCTGTTGGGCAGCAGTGAGCTTAGCTGAGCATTATGTAGAATTAATCAAAAAAGGGGCTCAGTCCTATTGTTATAAGAGACCAGACATGTATCTTAGGCCTGGACTATTCAGCCAGTATTTGGGACTTGCTACAGAAGTTGGATTTGATGGTCTGCATAGGAGATACCTCAATATTGGTGGAAAATGTTCAAAAGAATTGGGGAGATTAGCATTAACATGTCATATGGCCATCATTTTGGATACTGCTCTTATTATCTACACAGGCAGAATGGAAAGAGTGTCTCAACACTGTTGAGACTTGTCACTGCTTTTTCGGGTGATAATGGATAAGTCTGGAAATGAGTATCAGTGCTATGAAATAGCTTCATCATCTGTCAACCAGACACGTTCCAAGGGAATGGCACATGATCAGGGGACTGGAGCACTTCTTGTAAGAAGATAGGATGAGAAAGTTGGGGCTGTTCAGCCTGGAGAAGAGAAGGCTGCGTGGGGACCTCATATCAGCCTTCCAATATCTGAAGGAGGCCTATAGGGATGCTGGGGAAGGCCTCTTCATGAGGGACTGTAGTGATAGGACAAGGGGTAACGGGTTCAAACTGAAACAGGGGAAGTTTAGATTGGATCTCAGGAAGAAATTATTTCCTGTATGGGTGGTGAGGCACTGGAATGGGTTGCCGAAGGAAGTTGTGAATGCTCTACGCTGGCGGTGCTCAAGGCCTTGTTGGACATAACCTTGGGTGAGATGGTTTAGTGGGAGGTGTCCCTGCCCCTGTCAAGGGGGGTTGGAACTAGATGATTTTAAGGTCCTTTCCAACCCTAACTATTCTATGATTCTATCTCTCTGTTTTCAGGAAAACTGTGTGCATTAAATGAGTTTGAGTAAACACTTATGCATCCCTGAGGTTCATGGATTTTGACCTTTAATGTGCCTTTTCTTGGGCATTTCTTCCATTCTTGCCTATATTTGGGGTGTTTATTTGGTCACACTAGAATTCTTCTGATTTGCAGGTTTTAGGATCAGTCCAAGATAAAAGGAAAAGGGTTTATTAATGACCAACTCACACCACTTTTGAAGACAGGTAGGAAGAATATCAGCCTGCAGTTAAATGCCACCAGGAACTCTTGCAGGGAACTCTTGGCTTTGTCTTTGTAGCAGCTGACCAGTTTGCCCTAAGTATGCTAGTTTACATAGGTGCATGGTCCAAGAGAAAATGTATGCATCAAATATTGAATAGAAAGGTTTTTTTTCTGATGTATCTGTAATAAACCATTGCATTCCTGCAGTTTTCTATAAGGCTTACAGAAACACCATGTTACGTACATGCTAAGCTCCAGTGATGAACTG
Source organism: Forpus xanthops (assembly GCA_032466535.1). NCBI lineage: Eukaryota > Metazoa > Chordata > Aves > Psittaciformes > Psittacidae > Forpus > Forpus xanthops. Next base: position 17,039 of record JASSUY010054804.1, on the reverse strand, counting down.
CAGGAAAATGTTGAAATTGATTTCTTTATGTAAAGAGATTTGATACAATCATTCTTTAATGTTCTGGGTGCCAACAGAAGAAGTCAAAATTCAGCTTCTATGCTGATGTGTGGCTTTCTTCAGCTGCTTATGAGAGCAAGCAGCTGTAAGAATAAGATCTGGATTCTGTGGCATTAACCTTGTATGTAACAAGGAAGAAATAATTCAATTTTTGAATATGTTATCATTGCTCTAATGGGAAGAACAACACATTATCTCTTTTATTTATCTTCTCTATGTCATCGTATGCTTTAATTCTCTGAAGATGAGCATATGAACATCTTCACTTATATTTCATTAAATCAGATTGGCTGTTGCTGTCAAATTGATGAAAGTAAGTTATTCATTTATAACTCAGCTAATTGATTTACAGAAAGGTAGAAACTAGGCTTGCAATCTTTCCCTAGAATCTCTCTTTTATAATAAGCACCAGAAATTGAGGGAACAAGGGAAATATCTGATCTGTAACTGTTGGAAAACAAGACAATTTGAAATTTCATATGAAGAACCGAGCAGAGCTGGCCACTGAGCCTGAAACGAAAGTGGGAACTTCATTTAAATGTCATCCTGTGCAATTTCTCCTTATCCTTGACATATTCCCCATGGGTAGGCATTCCAGATGTCAGAGTGGTATATAACAAAAAAAGCCCAGCAACCTGCAATAATGTTTTCATAGTGGGCTGCTTGTAGAAAGGAGGTGGGACAAGCTGCCTTGTCCTCAGTCTCCATGACATAAAAGAAGAAAGGGCCACCAGACAAGGAGAACAAAACAGAGCAAGAAAGGGGAAGAATCACAAGGGGAGAGTTTCCCAGATAATTACACAGTGAATTTCTCTGCAGCTGATTTGTCAGTTTTATGACTCAACTAAATGATAAAAGTCATGTAATAGATTCAGCCAAATGGCCTACTTGGTTTTCCCTTACAGCAGACCTTTGCTTGAAGCCTTAAGCCTTTCCCTCCTGAGTTAACATGTTTTTATGCGCTGAGAACCACTAGCCTCATTGCAGATGTAGTGACTAGTGAGTTCAGGAGCATGCAAATGCAAAGAAATGCAAAGTGGTAAGTTAGCACCTGATTATTAAATCCATATGATGGGAATTGTGAACATTTTTATCTTGTTCATCTGGGTTGTCATCTATTTTTTGTTCCTTTTACAAATAGTTTTTTTTTGCACAGGAATTGTAACAAAAATCATCTTCTCACTATGAAATAATCTTCTGGAATCAGAAACTTCTCTTTCTTGACAGGAGAGACTATTTACATTTTTGGTTTTATTTTTTTTTTTGAGTGGCATTAGGTAAGATAAGAGGACAAGCTAACTGAAGCCCTCCTTAGCATGGGCTTCCCATGAAATGCAGTGTCATCTCTATTTAACATCTGTTGTGGTTCAAAGAAGCAGCAGCCCCTCAATTCCAGCAGTGCCTTGTGAGAAAATCAGAAATTGTTGTACTGAAGCCCACAAAGCAGCCATAGTTGGAAAAGCCACTTGTGTTTAAATCATACTCAAATAAGGTGTCCCTGCCCATGGCAGGAAGGTTGCAACTAGATGATCTTTCAGGATCCTGTCCTGGTTTTGGCTGGGATAGAGTTAATTTTTTTCCTAGTAGCTGGTGAAATGCTGTGTTTTGGCTTAAGTCTGAGAACAATGCTGATAACACACTGATGTTTTAATCGTTGCTCAGTAGCACTTACCCTGATGAAACGCCTTTCAGTTTCCCATACTCTGCCAGTGAGGAGGGGCACAAGAAGCTGGAAGGGAGCAAACACAGGAAAACCTGACCCAAATTAGCCAAAAGGGGTATTCCATACAATAGCACGTCATGCCCAGTATATAAGATGGGGGGAGTCACACAGAAAGGACCAATCACTGCTTAGATGGGCCTGGGTATATGCCAGCAGGTGATGAGTAATTGTATTGTACATCACTTGAGTTTATTGAGTTTTGGGTTTTTTCCTTTTCCCTTTTTAGTTTTATATTCTCTCCACTTGTTATTTCCCTTGTCATTATTATTAGTAGTAATAGTAGTATATTGTCTTTCAGTTATTAAATTGTTTTTATCTCAATCTATGGGGTTTACCTTCTTTTGATTCTCCTCCTCAGCCCACCTGTGGAAGGGATAAGGGGGTGAGTGACCAACTGCATGGTACTTAGTTACCAGTTGAGTTTGAACCATAACAGTCCCTTCTAACCCAAACAGTTCTATGATTCTGTGATTATATGATCAAACCATGAAAAGTCTTGCTGTAGTTTTCTTCTTGGAAACTTCTTCCTCTCTTCTCCTCTTCTTCTTCTGGGGAGTTGATTTATGTAACACTGTGGGGCTGGAAGGGATTGGAGTAACATCATACTAACAGGCAGGGACAACCTTTTCTTCTGCTTTCTTAACTGCAGATGAAGTCGGGGGAGATGGCTGCCAACATTGCCCGGGAGCTTGCAGAGCACACAAAAAACCACTTGTATGCTGGTGACATTGCGTACTCTGTGTCTGCCATGGTCCAGCTGGTGAACTTGCTTGACGTGCAGCTCCGAAACCTGACTCCGGGTGGGAAGGACAGTGCTGCACGCAGCTTAAATAAGGTAAAGACAAATGGTCTTGGGAAGGGATGGAAGGTTGAAAAAGGGTTTGGCTTTCCCTGGAGAGCTATTATGAATGTCTTGCTGAATGACTGCCATTTTAGGGTAGTGATTCTTTCTTAGTAGACAAGAGTACCTGGCAGGTTTTTGTTTACAGTGTATTTTATTTTGCTGAGAAACAAAAAGGTTGTAAATGTCAAGTGTACTACTGGTCCTGGGAAATATATACCCTTAAAGGTGTACATGTATGAACTCCAGGTACTTCATTGTGGTCTCAGCTCTCATAACTCAGTACGAGAATGACTCAGATGATGCTGCAGCAATTATTTTGGATGTATGCCAGTGTGAATAAGATCAGACTTTTGTCCAGCATTTCCAGTACTGAATCTGTCTGTGAAATGCAATATAATATGATCCACAAAATCTGAATATTTAAAGCCCCATGAGACAGAGTCTAAATTTTTATTTTTTCATCCCATAACATTTTAAGATGCTGATATGAAGGCCAAATGAACACTTTCATGCATTAATATAAAGAAATAAAAGCAGAAAGAAGCATTTATTTACACTGGAGAATCATTTACCAAAGGCACATAAGATGCCATCGTGTTTACACCTAAGGTCTTAATATTGGTTTAATGTTAGAAGGACTTTTACTGAGACTTAACCCAGAAGTACCTTACTGCATGATGATGGTGTGGTTTCTATGCCGTTTGAGAAGAATTATTATTAGTCCTTTTAACATTTCCAGAGTTAAGTGGAATGGTTGCACACTAAAGGTATTAGACATTTCCCATAGTGGGAGGAAATGTGGGCTGTGGAGTCTGTAAGAATGCATTTAAATTTGAGGGTTTCCTTGGCTCAAAGCACTCTTCATCACAGAATCTCATGTAAACACATGGGATAGGACTTGTATATGATTGAGATGGTGAATGGTATAGGCCTAGTCATCAGAAAAAAGAGCAGCTGAACCCTGTGGCTATGAGAACTGGGTTATATTGGCCACCCAGTTAAAATAAGACACAAAATAATGTTTTCAGCTGCACAGTTGGCTCTGGCAGCCCTGGCATTCATGTGAGACCAGAACTTGCTCCCAAGGTTATACAGGGAATAAATTATCCCAACTAAGACTGAAATTTCTTGTGTATCATCTGAAGAAAAATACTTTTTATAGTCATAACGTGGGTTTTTTTCTTGTAAGTTATTATTGTAGACCTATGCTATTTGAAATGCAAAGAGCTTCTGGATTGTTTAAGATAACAGCCACTTGGGAATTGAAGTCCTGCATCTCATGTGCTTTGCATGTGCTGTGAACTGGGTTATCCTGATGCTTTTAATTAATGCTGCTTCCAGCTATTTTATAACAATGTAGGTAATAATTGTATTAACTGTTACATCAGCATAACATTATTTGTTATAATCATACCATGGTTCTTTGTTTGAAATGATGGTGATGTCTGACAGTATCAGGTAAAACCAGCAATTAATGTCACCTACTAATGGGTTTCACTGTTCTAGTCTGCTTGCTTTTCTGAATATGCCTCAGCCACACCCAACATTTTGTCACTTCAGCTTTACAATCACATATTTTTCATCTTTTTATATCCCACCTTCCAATATTTGTTTTGGTTGTATGAAATGGGGTTGTATCACAGGGGCAGGTATAAACTACTGAGGGGTGGGGAAGTCTGGACAAAGCAGAGCACTCTGCAGCTCAGCTGCCACTCCTGGAATCCCCATTGCAGGTTTGCCCCCCTGCATCAGCTATGCACAAGCAGCTCATACAAGTCAATTGCACTCAGCATTAAAATTCTGGACCGTGTGGAGTCCTGCAAAACAGCGATGCGAGTCAGTGATCCAAATGACAGGCCCAGTAATTTACTTGCTCTCATTCCCCACTTAATTCTTTAGAAGAGCGACTGTTCTGTGTTCATTTAGGAATGCATGAATTCAACTTGGAAGTAGTATTGGGCAAACAAAAGGCAGCAGAGTTACTCCTCCATTTTCCTCTTCACTGATCAAGAGTATTTTCAAAATAAAAGGCGAAAAGTCATTTGCAAAGAGTGTTGTTTAGTCAGAAAGAAGAAATAAAGTAAGCTCTAACCATTAAATATTCTTTTAATCATTAAAGGAAATGTGCTGGGAATCTGAAAGTAGTCACCTGTGCTGGTTTGTACTGCTTTTTTTTTTTGCCTTTTTTTTTTTTTTTTTAAGCTGATATACCATGAATTGAAATAAACTGGCATAATCAGAATTCTTAAAAGCCATCATCTTGCAAGAGCCACTTTTCTGTCACTAAAAGCTTTATACTTTCCACTGGATCAGGCTTAATTAAGGAAATAATTGTTCTATTGCAGACTGGCAAGACCCCCAAGTGGATAGCTCTGTAATTTTCAGCAAGGTTTTCTTTGATCTCCATTTGTTTCCATAAAGTCTTAGTACTGGCCAGGTTTACCCAAAGGAAAGTTTCTACTGTTACAAATTGATGAATTAGAAATTGAAATTAGGCATTGTATGATACCTGGGTATATTTTGTTTATTTCAGAGCCTCAAAACTCTCAGGGACAGATTTGGCTCTCAGCTGTACTAAAGAGATTGCACTGATGTGAGTTGAGAACACAAGTTGCCCTGAATCTCTATTGATGTACAATTTCCGACCCAGGCACACCAGTAGAAACAAACATGGCCAGGCCAGTGGCTCTGAGCATCCTGATTTTGCGAGGTTTAGTTCTACCAGTTTAGACCTCACCAATTCTACCTCATTGCTGCAGACTCCCTGCAAAGTCCTAGAGAGATACATAAATGATTGTTGGAATTTCATGACACACTGAAGTGCAGTTAGGGGGCAGGAGGCTCTCAAGTGCACATTACAGTACAGCCCTAAACATGCTCCTATGAAAAAGGGATGGGATTCCTTGTGGAAAAGCTGTTCAGCGTATAAACCATTTAGGCCCAAGAATTACAAAAGAAATCACAACTAGCAGGAGAGGATTGGAAAATGCATTCCTGGAGAAGCAGTCTAATCCAAAGGGGAGAGAATGTGCTCAATAAGAAATATCAGATCAGATTCCCGTTTCATTGTTATATCCTCTTCAGTGACCTTTTATGCTGGTAGGAGCCCTGAGCGATGCTCTGTCCTCTAGTGCAATGTGTTGCCACACTTAATATTTGCCTGAGCTAGCTTTAAGCAGCTCACAGCAGTGAATCTGGAGAGTTATAGGTTTTGCCTTGAGCCACAGACCTGAGAAGGGTCCATAGAAGCCCATCCTATGTCAGGATGCAGTCCTGCATACATCTTGCTCACTGGAATTGATCCTGCTAATCCAAAGGTTGATTATACCTCACTGTGCCATCAGTGCTTGTCTGACTGCAGTGCCCATGCTCCTTATGTAAATAACCAACAGCCCATCCTTTCCAGCCTTTTTTGACATGAAAATATCATGTGTGATCTCCAAGATGTTAAGGAAAACATCATCTCTTGAACATCTCTACTTGACTTCAGTGTCTCATACCATGTAACAGCTGCTCTTGAAAAGTTGCCAGTTTGTGCTTTACTTCACTGAAAAAGGACTAACACATATTTCTAGAGCCAGTCCTTCCAGCCTTACACTGCCATCTAATTCACATGCTTCCTTTGGTATGGTTGGTTTTCAGGAGCTGTTTAAGAGACAAATGAGGTTTTTTTCATAGGCGTTTTCTTCAATTTTTTTTCCTTTGTTCTGTCACTAACTTATTTTTCTTATTCCGTCTTTAATCTGCTGTCTTTATGGACTCAGCTTCAGAAAAGGGAGCGCTCTTGCAGGGCCTATGTCCAGGTATTTCTTGTGGTTTTAATACATGTGTCCAGTTGTTTGAATGACTGTGAAATGGGTCTTGTCTCTGTGAATAATCTGTCTATTACTATCTTTGTGGCAGCAAGTTCTAAGGTTAAGGTTGCAGGATAATTTCATTCTTCATATCCTCCCACCTTCCCATTTTCTTTCAGACTTGACAAAATTTTGGGCAAAACCTTTGAACAAGAAAGTTGGAAAAAACATAGGAGAGATCTGACAAGACTCATCCAGCCATAGGAATAAGCAGGATACTATGAATGCATGGAAGTAAAGAATGCAAAACTCCAGCTGACAGAGGTGTCTCCAGACCAGCTGGATTTCGCTTATGGCATATCACTCATACCATTGCCACCTGCATTTCCTTAGTTTTCTTTCTTCCGCTTTTACACTTGCAAATTTAGAAACAATTTGAAATGGTAACACTCAGCATGAGGGAGGATGTAGGATCATAATGAAATGCAGGGTGTCCTCAAAGAGGGATGTGGGAAGGGAGTGCTGCAAACTAAATATAGGATTAGGAACATAATGTCCCATAATGTTCACCCAGCTGTGGCCCAACTTTTGTAGGCTTACATTGTGGCATTGTGAATACATGAACAATGCCAAGCTCCAGCACTTTGGAAAGACCTGATTGTAGGCTTTTCAAGAATGGGGCCTTGAATTATGTTATCTATCCTGTCACCTTGCCTTAGAGCATTTGCTCCAGACTTTTATATAAGCCTGTTTGTAAACTATTGGTGAGTTAATGCTGCTTAAGAAATTTGAACGTTTTACTTTCTAATTTCTGTCTTATGCTTATGAACGCTGATGTTTTACTTATGGGTGGTTGATCGTTATTTATATGTGTATGTATAACATGCAGAGATGTAAAAATGAACCACGTTTCTGGTGGGAGCTGTCTATACCCGTATTTTCCTGAAAAATTCAACTTCCTACAGTTGGTATTGACTTTATTTTTTTCAGTAAGTATTTCATTTAGTGTGTGGGGTTAGGTGTTTTAGGTTTCTAGGACATTAGAAAACAGTACCCCTCTGTGCTAATAGGCTGTCTGTCATCCCATTTATTATGAGAGAATGTCACCTTTTCCCTTCCATATACATTAATGGATAAAGATAAGGAGCTACACATCCCTTGTCTGGAGTGACTTCTCTTAAGATACCAGAGAAAGTAACTAGCATTTCAAGGACTCTAGAAAATTTTACAGTGCAATGCTCACTCCCAAGGTAGCTATCTTGTCTACTGGTAATACTGGAAATGTGAGGCTGATTGGACCATGAGCCATACAATCCTGTTGGGGACCTTGAGTGCTGTCTGACTCATCAGTGTAGCAGCATGAACATACTTTAAACTGTCGACATGTGTTTCTGGTCTTTTTGTCTTCTTTCCAAGCAGTTGTGAAAAGTGAATTTCATACACTCTACAAAAGGCTTGGCATTGGTAGAATAAGTCCTGCATGTTCTGCACAAACTTCAGCTTTCCGTTAATTTCAAGGACTTGTTGCTTTTCACTTGGAAAAGGCTATTTATGTGTTTGAACTTTAATCATGCGCCTACCTCTTTAGTAGACAAAAACTGATGAAAACTCATTGCCTGAGCTGTTTAGTATAAATATGGACAAAGCTAGTAAATATATTGAAGAGGACTGTCCTGTGATAGAGGGTTTGAAGAACGATTTAGATGACCTAATTAAACCTTTCCAGCTCTGCTTTGTATTATGTGGAGGTACAGATGTATATCTGGACTTATTTTCATACACTATATTTCCTTTTGGAAACTCATCTAGCTAAAGTAATCTAAAAACCTTATAAGGGAGACTTTGTCTGTGATAACAATTAAATGTAACTGCAAATATTCTAGTTACAGGCCACTTGTCCTTTACTAGGCAGTGAAATGTTTGAGCTGGCTAAGTCAGTTTGGTAGAGATTTTTCAACAGATTTTAAATGGTGAAATCCTGGACTTTATGTCAATAGGAAATGGGAATTAACAGGCATATATGCACTGATGGCAGAAAAATAGAGTTTTCAGCCTTGCTGACATGATCTCCTTGTGCTGATCCCATTATTGTGAAGAGCATCCATGGCTGAATTTTTCTCATGAGGCTGGACATGTACTTTCAGTTCTGTGTTCCCTAGACAAAGGATAGTGCAGTACAAAATCTATGTGAGAGATATCCATCACTTATAAATATCAAAAATGCAATTGAGAAAAGATAGGGGTTTGGGGAGGAGGAAGGTGATTTGAGGAGGTAATAATTACTAAAAACAGTCTTACTGTTTTATGTGGGATGACAAATTTATGTAGTCATGACAGCCCCTGTAGTGATTGGGGTGTAAAGTCCTCTTAAGCATAAAATAAACGAATATAAATAAATATGTAAAACAGATCTGGAAATTTTGTGAATTATTCAAATATGAGGCTGGGAATGCCATATCAGATTACCATCTCATCTCTCTGTGTAAGTTTATAATTAGAGCAAATATTGATTTAATTTGTACAGTGTCACAGTGTTGGTTAAGAACCCAGGGATTTTATTTATGGGAGTTAGAGGTTACAAAGGCTGCTCTTTTAGTGTTGCAAGTATTCTTTTTTGTCTCAAAAATCCAACACAAATCAACCTGATAGGTAATGTGATAAATAGGTATTAATATAATGACTAGGCAATTGATGGGAGATTTTTTCAATCACTGTAGTATGTAAGAAAAGTTACATGGACTTTAATTCATGATACTAAGAGTCAACTTAGTCTGGGCTGACCAAGGTGGATATCCAAGTTGGACTGAATGGCCTTAGAAAGATGCCTTGTTAGCTAAGGAGAGCTTGTATCTGATATGTGTGACCTTTTGGAGAATAGTGGTATACTTCTCTCATGCCTACCTTTCTGCAGTGTACTGTTCTTACATGCTGTTTTGGGAAAGGGATAGAAAAGTCATCGTGTGGGAGAATGAGTCACAATGGGTGACGCATTTGATTAGCATAGATACGTTTAGTGACTGGTATGTGGTGAAAGCCGGAGTGAATATTCTGTAACTTTTTCAGAATTTATATTTGTTCGTTTTCCAAAGGAGTTTCTCTTTCAACTAAAGCACTATAGGTGTAGGAAACACAAAATGTTTCTTTTGGGGGAGCTGTAAAACTGGGTTTGGTGTCACAAACTTTCTCCGTGCCCTTCAGCAAGAGGCACATACTCACTGTTTCTCAGCTCCCCAGTGTAAAATGCCATGTGTACAATTCTCCTGCCATCTGGGAATGGAGGTGGGATAGTAAAGAAAAAATGAAAGTCTGAGTACTCAGATACTGCAGACAGTGAGGCCATATTAACACAGAAATTTTAAACATAGATAATATTGCTATAAGATTTGATAGCTGAAAACACAAGCTTTAATAAAGGCTCATACCACATACAGCCATGTAGAGACTTTTTATCACGTATATGTATCTGATTGCGAAATCTGAGCTCACCTCCTTGCTTTGCTTGGATTTGTGGGCTGAAGCTCTGGAGCATTGTGAGACCAATGAATTTCACTGTGGTGCCAGCCCATGGCCTCTTCCCAAGTGAAATTTCATGCTGTATTTGGGATGCAGATCTTAGAAGACAAAAACTTCACAGGATTCCCATTATTTTCGGTTTTCTTATTTGTTTGTCGTTTTTTGGGGGGGAGGGTTGTTTTGTTTTTTTTTTTTTTTTTAAATTTCATTTTTTGAACCCAATTTTTGTGACTTCAAAGCTGAAGGCTGATGGATATAATAGATAGCCTGAGCAGCAGCTCAGCAGCTTCGGGGGAAGGGTGGAAGGAGGCAGCAAAGTGTTGCTTTTGCAGTGTTTTCCTGCACTACTGGTGTTCGCTGCTCTTGTTCCTGCCATCCTCTAGGCTGTCCTGTAAATCAGCTTGCCATGTTTTGTAATTCTGTGCTTGCCTGTACAGCAAATGGCCAAGACATAGATGTGCCATCTGCTCAATAAAGATCAGAAGAGCTTCTGGATGTAGGTGTTATGAGAGCCACCAATGAAGCCAGTGCTGAATTGCTGGCAGGTTCCAGGTAGCAGACAGGGGTGGGTGTCTGCAGTCAGAGTTGTCATTCTGGTTCTCTTGGAAGTTTACTAATGTTTCACACTTGTGGGCTGTTTGAATTGCTGTACTAAGCAAAAAATAAAAGGCTTTCCTCAGAGGATTCAAGGCATTAAGTTTAGCGCTGAGTAGGTGAGACTTGTTTTTTCTTTGCCAACCTAGTAGCTCTTAGCAGATAAAAGGTGCATCTGGGACTTAGCCAGTACTGTTTAAAATGGATTAATTCTGTTTGTCCCACTTCTCTCTCGCTTGCATGGCTGGTCCCAACTTTGTGAAGACTAAATGAAAGAAACTTTTAGCTCTGAGAGGGAGCATAAATTGAATGACGCTGCATTTGCTTGTGTTCTTGTTGTGCCTGTGACAAGAAAGACTAACCTCCATTTGTATAGAAAGGGCTAAATTAATGATGAATTCTAAGTTCCTTGTTTGGTCATTTAATTGGCTATATGACAGAGAGCTCTGCAGTGCATGTCAAACAACTTTCAGGGTCTTCTAATGACTTGTGCATTGCTTGACTCCTGATGCTATTTTGCACAGTCTGTCAGGCCAGGTATCATTGTTAAAGTGGCTGGAATAAATTGGCTAGCAGTGCACATACAATGTCATATATTAACTATAGCTACAGGGAGTACTTCTAGCAGCTTTTTCAAGAGATCGAGATGTTTGCCCATCAGCATCAATGTGCCCAAAACCTTCACTTAATATAATTAAAAGGATATCTGAAAGAGGTGTGACTCACAGTGGGGTTCTGTGATTTGGTAGCTCTTTGTTAAAACTCTGTGAACTTAATACACTTCACAGTTTGAGAAACCTGCCCTTGATTTATGTCAGCAGGAGCAAAACTAGAAATCCCCACCCTGCGTGTTTCTACTACAATGAGCCTGTTGTTAAGGAAGAATAGGATCAAAGCAGCAGCCTTGGGTTTTCACCAGGCTCTGAAATTCTTCACAAAAATACTGAAAATGAAGGTGGCAGCCTGTTCCTCTACCTACAATGAGCTACAGCTATGTTGGTGTGCCCACATGTAACATAGCAAAACTGAGGAAAAAAATCTAGCATTTCCTGTGTTGCTATGTGAGTAAGCTCTCTGCTTTAGGCTGAGTCAGTCCTTTAATCTGGTGTTACTGGTATAAAATCTCAGTATAAGTTGCAGTAGAGGTCAGTGGAGATGTTCCCTTTGATTTGGAATACTGGAGGAAAGGTTTGGTCTCACAAACTCCCTAGAAGTTCCTTTAAAGGCTATGGATAGTCTGTCAAAGGGGCATTTCTCATTTGCAAGACATTTTCCTTTCTTACTATGGCTTTGCTCACTTCCCCAGAGTAATTACTCTAGCAGTTGCTTCTATCATCTCAAATCCCAAACAGTAGGACAGCAAATACAGATGATTCATAAATGCAGTTTTCAGCTTATTCTGTGGGGAAGATCTCATTAGATGAAATAGATAATATGCTATTTCCTTCTTCCCAATCAATTCCTTTTATTCCAGTCCTACAGATGCCTTCTGACCTTAAAATATTCTTCCTTTTATACTAAGCAAAGCAAAATCATAACCTGTAATTTGTAACCTTGTTCTCTTTCTCAAACCTCCTATTTTTCTGTGTGCTCCAATTAGGAGATTATTTGTAGTTCAAGGCCAAGATCACAAATCTTGCATACCTAGTGCAAGACCATTAATTCCATTGTTAAAATATTTGTAGGTGGCATAATTTTAATAAAGGTCAGTGCCTTTCTCCTCACTGCAGTGATTTCTCAGTGCCACTGAAATTCAGGCCATTTCTGAGTCAGTACAGTCCCTGTAACTATAGCACAAACACTTGTAGAATTGAGAAGGGTGCATGCTTTTTCTTGAGAGTCTTTTCTCTCAATCTATGAAGCAATTTTAGAAATTCCTATACAAGGTTGGGGGAAGTTCTCCTTTTTGATGCCTTTGCCATCAATAGTAGGTTTTGGCTCAGTTCACCAAAAGTGATACCATCAGTTTCCAATAACCACTCTGATACTAGATGTAGGCTAGTCCTTCTGTCTTAGTTTTTGGGACAGAAGCAGAGATTAGCAGTAGATACTCTAATGATTTATTTTTAAGCACTCACTGCAGTTCAGATAGTTTCACTCTAAACATATGTTTGTTCCTTTCATAGAATATTATAATTGTTTTGTGATAACCTTCTTGCTTTGTAAAAAACCTTAGACAGTGGCTGGGCTTCCCTGTAAAAATTTATCTCCACTTATGCTTTAACCAAATTTTAAACTGGAATTAAAAGAATAAATGACGAGGTGAAAAACTGTCTGAGGATAAAGAGCCTTGTCAGACAGCTCTGAAGGCACTTCTCAGCTAAGAAGTAGGATTTAATGGTGTCTTTTAGCCAAAATGTCATTTTCCCTGAAGAAATGACATGTGCATCTGTTTTTGACCTGAAGTTTCACAGAGTGCATAACTGTTCCAGTTTGATTGGTGACCCTTGTGTAGTGGGATAGGGGTGCTGTTCATTTGTCACTCTAAAAAGGCATGTCATTTCCTGAGCTGGTGGTCCCTTTCAGTGCAATAACTCTGCCAGAATCAGCAGCTTGCATGCCCAGGTCCATGCTTTCATGCTGATCCTCTCCTCTAAAGGGCTCATTCTGGCTCCAACAGGTACATTCAGAGTTAATGGGACTTACTCTTCTACTGGTTCCTTTTCTGGCCAGAGGCAAGAATCGCACACTTTCCAGCAGAACTTGCCATCAATGGCATTGATTGTGTCTTTAACTCAATTAGTTTGGAGCCTTACAAATATTGATAGCTTAAGAAAAGGTTTCGTTTCAGCAGTGGGTGTTTCATATGAATACAGAACAAAACCAGCTGTTCTTAAGCAAAGAAGCAAGTAAACTTTTTTAAAGTAGCATTGCTTTCCAATAGGAAAAAGGAAAAAGGAGCATAATGTGATCATTGAACCCTATCCACATTTCAGTGCCTCTGTTCTATGACAAGTTTTTTATTTTTCACTGCACTGTGGAACTGAAAGGGTTTTCAGGCTTTTTTTCTCTGCTGATTTTCTGTAAAACCCCAAGCTGCTATAAAAAAGTGGGCTAGTAATGTTTTTGCATACTTTGAATAAAGATAATGGTGTGCTTTTTTGGAGAAGTAACTAAGATCTCAGGCAGGACCAGAATCTCTGATGGTAATCACAACCTGAGTCTGTGTCTGTGTGATTGCTCTCTAAAGTCTTAGCGCTGCTGTTCTCAGGGAGGGCAGACCTTTTATAACAAGGCTGTGCCAGCAAATACCTTTGGCACAGAGGTACGTGTGTGAGCAGCAGCCATGATTTTAGTCTACTGATGCAAAGAATAGCCTTGTTGCTGTAGCTTCTTCTATCCTCATTTTCAAAAGTACATTGCATGAAATATTCCTGTGAGATCAAGGAAGACAAGTGTTAGCAGCATGAGACAGGGCTTTAAAACTTATAAAATGCAGATATCTTAATTAGAGATATATTTGCAAAAGTGATGTTTTAATGCCCTGTGCCACTGTCCTCATTCTCCTGAGGATCTGTAGGACATAAGACCTTGACGTAGGTTCCATGAAAAATAATATATATCATGTGTTCAGTTTCTTCTTAAGGAGATGCTCTTTGTGAGGAAGGACAAACTGCGTATTTGAAAATTACTCAACAGAAGGATTCAATCAATATTCCCTGTAGGACCTGCTGGTATACACTTGTCATGAAACAGTATTTTCTCCTCTAAAAAGTTTTTGAGGGGTTTCGTTCTTCCTTCAACTGCTTGGTGAGAAGCCAAAATGAACAATAAAGGTTTAGAAAAGTCCTAACTCCAGGAGACCTGCTAGAATTCTAAGGTTAGGGTTGCTGTGCTTAAACACTATAGCACAATGCAGTCTGGTCCCAAATTTGGCAATGAGTGCATCTAATATCTCTTAGTGATTTCCAGCATTGATTCCCAGTTAAAGACAGGTCTTACATTACAGAATCTGCTTCTGTCAAAGAGCAGTGCTTTGTGTGTTGATACAGTGAAAGAAATAAGTGGATGTGGTATCACTGGATATATGCTTCCTTCCCAGGTTTACTGTGTGTCACATAGCTGGGTATTTTTGCCAAGCATTTCTAGAGGGGAAGAAAATAAAAATAAATGAACAAGCAAAATTCAGTTTTATGGAATGAAGCAGCTGTCACAAAGGAAATCTATGGGATATGTACAATTGGCCTTTTAGTAATATATCATTACTGTAAGACTCCTAATTAGTTGCCTTTTGACAATACGTCTTTTAATACCAATTTGTATGTGTCTGTGAAGGAAGGTTTACATTTTGTTTCTGTTTTGTAACCTCAGGGCAGAATCAAACTATGAGCATATGCCCTTATTTGGGAAAAAAAGTCTCCCTCTGCAATTTATTAGCATTTATTTACATTGAATGCTGCACACTCTCTGGTGCTATATAACTGTATAATGAAAGGGATCACAATCATGGGATTTGTCTTCTATGCTTGGCATGTTCTTGCTCTTCTCTCAATGTCCAACTGTAGCTATTGCTAGATATATAAAAGGTCCACTGAATCTAATATTCTCTGACCCTGGCTGATCGCTCTTTACGGTCCTGTATTTAGTTACCCTGACATCACAGGAAGCATACAACTACATCTACATCTCTCAGGATAGAAGGGCAGATGGAAAGTCTTTCTTCTTGGCTCCTTTCTGCCATTCCCTTCTACCCTTCTTTGAGCTTAGATTACAAACAAGCAAACTATACCTTGTGAAAGCTTTTCCCTGATGTGATTTGAGTTACTGTTGTCCTCCTCTCTGGGCATGTGTGCTTGTGCTGCCTGTCTATCTATAGCAAGGCCCTATGGGTAGTCTTCTGCTGTGAGTGGTGTTGAGGTACGTTTGGGCTTCAAAGCCCGCATTTTTGTTTTGCATGAGGCTCACAAGGGTGCTTTGGAAATTGTTTACCCACTTGAGCTGCATTAGGAAGAAGGGAGGAATCAGGCAGAGGAAGAGAAGAAAATTACAGCAGAGGAAATACTTTAGTTTGATAAGCAAGGATGGAGTCTTCAGTGACATAGACAAGCAACGCCCTTTATTGGGCTCTTCAGAGACATGAGCAATCTCATGTGACTCTGAACAGTTAAATGGGGATAATACTGTAGTTCTTTATACTTTCAGTGGACAAGGAAACTAGAGAGTGTCTGAGCTCCTGACTTGGCTGTGTATTAAATTTTTGAAGTGGGATGGGATGCAGCTAGGTCAAAACTTTCCTAACTTCCTCTGAAAGTCCCCATCTTTATCAGAATCACCAGGGATCTCGGGAAAAATCTGTCATGTCATCGGCTCCCAAACACACCTATCTCACCTCTTCATTTCAAAGGGCTTCTGTCAGGCCTGGCCCTTCTACCACTGGTCATTGAGAAGGCTTTCCTGGGAGCTTGACGCTGTTTCTTCTATTCTAGAGTTTTGTCAGACCACAGGGTCCTTTGAGCACTTGCCAAACACACCTAAAGCACTATGGTTCAGCTTAAATGCAAGAACGCAGGTTAATCTTTGTCCTGTGTGCCTACCTTCCCACAGTTTCTGCTTCCCTGCCCAGCTTTTCCCAGTTGACATCTCTGTCTCAAGAGACATGTTGCTTTAACAGCTGTTTTGTTTCATTTAAACTCCTACCTCAGCTCCTGTCCAAAATGCAAACATTTCATTAGCACCTCATCTCTTTGGCTCTAGCCGGCAGCACTCAGCCATAATGAAGTGTGAGGAACACTTGATTAATGCACTGAGACAGGTGAGGGAAGTGACCCTGTGGGAAAAGCTATGGACTAAATTCATCTTCAATGTAATGCCAATGAAGACATTCTACTAGCTTTGTTCAGATACGTACTAAGGACCTGACCCAAAGTCCTTGGAAATCCTTCTCGAGCTTTTACATCAGACTCCACATCCAAAGTGATGTGAAGTGGCTGGTTTCAGGTTAGTCACTTCAAGGGGATGAAGGCTTACCAGCGCTACTGTCTGTTGGATGGGGAGTACATATTGTGTGAAAAGTGGCACATTAGGCCTAATTGGAGTCCTCTCTCAAATTCTGCAGGCATACATGCACACACATTAGAAAAAAAAAATGCATTTGATAATTTAGAATAATTTTTCTGGGAAAAAAAAATCGCAAACTTTGCAGCAGATGTTTCACCGTAACACAAATATTTCAGCATCTGTTTCATGTTTTGACAAATAGGCATTACCTTTCCATCCAAAGCCAGGAGACGGATCCATTGCAAACACTCTTTCTATCATTCAAATACTGATAAAAGTATCCAAGAAGTTGTTTTAGGAGATTTAAAGACGCCAGTAACAGCTGAGCTAAATGAATGTAAGGCAAATTGTAGTCTGCATGATAACATTGAAAGGGAAAGACAAAAATAAAAATCCTCATTTTCTGCTTTCTATGGATAAAACATCTCTGCAAGAAAACCCCATGTTGTATTGAACCTGTTGTCGTGGTTTCAGGCGTAAATCAATCTGCCTGCCCACTCACTCCTCCCAACCT
>JASSUY010054803.1:0-60878 GCA_032466535.1 Forpus xanthops | reverse complement strand
GGAAGTTTAGATTGGATCTGAGGAAGAAATTCTTTACTGTAAGGGTGATGAGGCACTGGAATGGGTTGCCCAGGGAAATTGTGAATGCTCCATCGCTGGCAGTGTTCAAGGCCAGATTGGACATAGCCTTGGGTGGCATGGTTTAGTGGGCGGTGTCCCTGCCCATGGCAGGGGTGCTGGAACTAGATGATCTTAAGGTCCTTTCCAATCCTAACTATTCTACGATTCTATGAGTATTTACCTTTTATCTTCCTTCTTTTGGAGTCACAGCTCATGCAAATTTTTTATCACTGAATTAATACAATCTACTACAGATAAAAATTCAAGTCATTATCAAAAGGTTAAGTGCTTGTGTGAATAATATCTGGATGTATTTTTGCAAGAAGCGGATATTAGCGCATAAGCGCTGACAATGCATGCTGTTGTTTCGACATCACAGGCAGTAATCAACAATACAAAAGAAATATGGTTGCCATGTAGTTACCACTGTTGGTATTTTATACTTTGGCACAGAAGGCAATGCTTCAACAACCTTTTTTTGTGATGTGTCTTATTTCGGTATCGTTCTTCATGTTAAGACAGCAGAGTCAAAAGTCTTTCATGAATGGAGGTGGTATAAATGTTAGGTAATGCTTTGTTTTGTCTGCTTGTAAATGGGATCGAAAACCAGTTTGGATATTGTATGAGATTTAATACCTGGAAAAAAAATTGAAGGTTTCTGCATTGTCCTCTGGAATTCTGTCATGCCACTTTCTGGGAGTTACTATTAAATGTTTGGCCAAGATCACAGGTTCAACCCCTTGCTTGTGATGCTAGCACTCACCAGACTGTCTTTTACACCCTAACTATGCTTCAGAGAACATCTGCTTGTTAGATAGAAAAGCCAAGTATTTCAAGTGTATTACTCTATTCTAAGCTTTGCTTCTTTCTTCTAGAAGAAAAGACATTCTTTTCCAGGATTTGAAAAGTACATTCTTTCAAGTCCCCAAAAATATTTTCTGAATTAAAATACTTGAAGGGACATCAGTTTTGTTTCCTGCCAGCTGCTTTTCTTGAATGAACCAGAGCAAAACGGCTTCCTTAAGCTAGAGCTTTGCAAGTTTGCCTTGGTTTTGAACTGGGCAGTGTAATTTCTTGTGGGTTTTTTTGTTTGTTTGAGGTTTTTTTTGCCCTTTTTTCTTTTTTTTTTCTGTAAGCATTTTTATTTCTGTATATAATGTTGCCAAGATGTAATCACTACGTAATATAGCAGGAGAGAGTTTATTCACAAATGTATTTTTGGTTTAACCTTGCTTGACACCCTGCCCTTTGTCCTTGGCTTGCTGCAATTGCCTTGGTTTCTCCTCCCTTGATATGCTTTTCCTTTCTTTATTTGTAGCTCTAGACATGCGTATCTCCTTAGAAGGCAGTCAAAAAGGGAATCTTTTACTGCTTCCCGTCCAGGAAATCTGAACTGATTCAAGACCTGTAACATCTAGAATAATGCCATATGTGCTGTATTGCTGGTTTCAAATCTTACAGTTCTTTATTTGCATCTAGCTAGGGACATAGTTAATAAAACGATAGCTTAGAAAATCTGTTTAAAAAGACTGCTTTTTGTGCTTTTTTCCTCCATTTGGCTTTTATTCCTCTCCTATTTATACAAATCCAAACTGTCTTGAAAGTCTTCAAACAGTGATGGCAGCTCTCATGGTTGAGAGGCATCACAGCCCATATCAATTTCTCCATGCCATTCACTAGGCAGAGTGGTTGTCCTCAGTGCAGGGTGCCACACTGCTCTTCCAAGCAAGCCCTGCAGCCTTATTAGAGTACTTGAACCTGGCAGCCATTAGCTACTCCTATGACAAGTCTTCCAGGCAGAATTCCTTTAGGTTAGTGTGGCAATTGTTGCATTGACAGCATTAGTGAAATATATGATTTCCCTTTTTCAGTGGTGAACAGCAATGTTCAGAAGTATTTCACATTTATTTTTATCAGGGCTTTACAGGACTGGTACTTTCAAATGTGCAGGTAGAAGCTGTACTTTTCTGCCTGGTATGTTCCTGTTTTGCTTAGAAAATCTTCCCATGTAGCTGGCTGCATTTAGTTAGTAAATCTTTGTTTTCATTAAACAGTAACAATGAAAAGTTTAACTTTTTAACATAGCATGAAGCATTGAGTAGATAGCTGTGGAAATCACTGTCATCTTTTCAGCTACTTTTCACAGTGCTAGTTTTCTTATGCTGTGAATATTATCATTTAGTTATTGCTAATATGTAATGGTTGTTCAGATAGCATTCTCAAAGGACGATAGAGATCTCAAAGAATTGACTTATTTATACTTCCTGCTATTTTCTCCCTCTGTATAAAGTCTCGGAAATGCAGAAGATGCTAAAGTCATAGGAGGTAGAGAGTCCTTCTTCCTCTAATACAAGTTGGGACAGCTTTATTGGTTTGAAAAGATATAAATCCAGGTTTCAGAGAGAGGATTCTTTAGCAAAAGCTCAGAACCCAAGTTCCCCTTCTGACTTCCAAGTGCTGTTTATTCTGTATATTAGAAAGAGAGGATGTAGCTATTGATGTCTGTCTCTTTTCTTCTGGGACCTGGAGCCTGCAAGCCTGTTTAATGCAAGTCACATTGTGAGGTACATAGTGGCAAATTATGTGTTGAAGGTTTTCTTCTTTAACAGATTTCCCTTTGAACAGCTATTGCAAGTGAACGTGGGCAGTTAGTTTCATTTCAGCAAGATGAGACAATGAGGGTAAGTCAGGTTGTGATTTTTTCCTAATCCCCCCAGTGTGTGTGGAGTGGAAATAATCCACAAAGTTCAGGCTCATTGTTCCATTTTGAGTTGGATTACTAAAATTTTCTTGGACAAAAGTAATATAATAAAATGTTGTTCAAAAGATGTGTTTTCTGTAATAAAATGAGGACAGTAATGCATCTTTTAAATAGGGTTACTTATTAACTCGGTGACACTGTATCATTGTTTTGTTCGAATATGCACTTGCTTGTCCTTCAGTTGTTGCACTTCACAAGATGCTAGAGTTTGTTTTCCCTCTGGCAACCTGCTAGAGTACAAGCGTTTTTTGGCTTCAAAACTCAACGAAACAGTCATCAAATCTGAGTTCATGAGAAGGTAAGCTACTTACTGGCACACACTGCAAATTATATTTGCCTTCTCAGTCCCTGTTTTGAATACTCTGGATTGATTAACTATGCATGTTTGGAAGGATTTTACTTAGCATAGTCTTTTTGCATTCAAGCAGTAGATTAACTGGAAAATGAGTCATTACACATGATTAACATTCAATTTCTGTGAGGTAGAGACAAACTTGCAATAGCATCGTGACTGTAAAAGTGAACCCAAGGCAGGATGATCTGCTGGTTTACACTTTGAAGAGTTCAGTGTGGTGAATGGCAGGCTTTCCCTTCAGTGCAGGTTTTAGTGGCTTCTAATGAATCTTTGTCTTCATATTTCTATTCTATCATTTTTATTCTTCTTTACAAAGCCCTTATAAACCCTTGGTCATCATGTAACGGAGACTTGCACAGCTGTTATTCACAATTAATGTGAATAAGTATTTTACAAAACTTAAGATTGTTGTTGTCTTTGGTAAGACAGATCCTGTTGCTTTCAGTTTCATAACTGAAGACAGTAATCTAAGCAAATAATCTCCCTTAGTCATTATTTTTTTTGTGTTGGATAATCTTTACTGTTCATTTCCCCTTTTTTTTTTTTTTTCATTCTAATACAGTAGTGTAAATGTCTGTATTTTTGTACAGTGTTGCCACATATGGAGGTGCATTAAGAACAGTGTATTTCCTTGCCAGGATGAAAAGATATATGGACCTGGAATTACAGTGAAAAAGGTTCAACATTCTCACTTCATACTTTCCTGTCAGTACAAACTTCTGAAATTAATGTATAAAGTGTACCTTTCAGGTATGAGGGAATATTGCTTAAAAAGTGAGTGTATGTAATGCTGTAGACTAAAGACTTCCGTGTGTTTTTCACAGTGATTTATTGTTTAAATATTATTTCAATGCCTTTTTTTATTCCCCCCACTCAATATTGCCAAATTATAAGTATTTAGAAAACAAAATTATTATAATTGTATGCAGAGAATATATTGAATATAATTCACAGAAGTTGATGCTTTCTGTCTCTAACAGTATTTGGCTGGATATTATGAAATACTCATTGCAGGAGAACTCGAGAGTCAGCATCTGATTAAAAGGACTGAACTCTGAAAATATATTAAAAGCTGTTGAGTGTTTGATCTGGTAACACTTAGTAGGTCAAAGATGTTTAGGGATCACTGCACTTGTACCGATAAAGACATCAGAGTAACCAAGGGGGTAGCATAAATTATTATTTCTACAGTAGTCCTGCTGGAGGATTAATAGGTTAGCTTTACCAGGTTAGTTTAACAGCTTTTAGGGCAGTCAGATGACTGAACTTCTTCCACTGTTTATTTAGGGGTTTTTAGCGAAGTTTTTTTGTTGGCATAAATGTTCTTCCAAGTTACAGTGAATGAAAGGGATGTATTGTTCTGTAAATCCTATTATAAACCTTGCCCTTTCCACTTTCTCCATTTGGAAGCATTTTGTGACATTTAATGAGCTTGAGCACTGAATGAAAGAAGATTTAGACTTCTCATACACATGCCGCTGGGCTGGCATCAGCAGCACAGGCAAAAATGAAAGTGCATCGTAAAGATGTACAAGGTTTGCCACAGGTCTTGCCTGGACTTCCTGGCAGGCTATGGAGAATGTGTGACTGTTAATGTTTCCTGCCTGGAAGTAGCGGCAAATCATCAAGTGTCTGTTTTATCCTGGTTGCCCTTAATAACTCAGTGATGTGTGCAGAACTATTGCACAGAAGTTGAATTTTGCATATGTTCAGTGGCTTTAGAAAAAAAAAAAATGTTGTGCATCTTTCTCTTCTTGAATTATCTTCCACCCCCTTATTTTCTAATGTCTTTATGTCTTTCCCCAAACCAAATACTCACTATTCGGAACAGCAGAAATGACCTGCTGCTGCTTGTACGAAATGCCAAATTAAAGGCTGAGACAAGCTATTAGTAGGCTGGAGCTGTTTACTGATATTTATGAGTTCTCAGATGTCATTTGTTATACCAGAGCAATCACAGCTGAAAGATACGTGCAGGATGTACAGTGTGTAGCATGATGTTGTGCCAGCTCAGCTTCTGCACGTCTGGCAGAAAAAAACCTGCAATGATCTGTTGCCAAAATGCTAACAAGGGCCTATGTATCTTTTCTACTGAAATATTTTCTGAATCACCAGTGATCCATGTGGCAGGCACTGATTTCAGAACGCTTTGTTCATCAAAATCCTCTAAATCAGAGTCTGGATTCTGAAGTCATGTACTCCATCATCCCTTGCTGCTCTTTCATCATCTCAGCAAATGTAAATGTTGCAGCATTTCTTTCTAACCATTTCCTGGATGGAGGAGAAGTCCTCCAGGCAATCATAGAGTTAGTCTTGAAATTTCTGTGCACATCCATGGTGGCATGCGATTTGACCGTTTAGTAGTGGGATAAGTGACCTTTACCCATTTGGAACCTTAGAGAAATGTAGCTCGTGCCTGGAGAAAAAGCCCACTTGGTGCTGGTTGTTCAGTTTGCTTTTCTAACAGTTACATTGTACTTTGAGGCAACATAAAGGCACCTTCAGGCTCAAATATTTACACCATTATAAAAGATGTATTCTGCAACATTATAATCTTATGAAATACTTTTTTACACAAAATAATTACCAGTAATTCAAGATACAGTCTAATACTTTGTAAGCATCATGAGGTGTTTTGCCTGGCGAAGTCTACCTTGATGTGTACTGCAGCAAAGGTGTTGCTGAAGATGGGCTGGAAAAGCAGGATTTTTGACCACTTTTCAGTTTTCTGTTTCTTTTTAACCCCAAAAGAATAGTATCCCAGTGGGGGAAAGTCTTGCCTCGTTTGTCCTTGGCAAAACTCCACAAATCAGTTGTATGACAGAGTCTGCCTTCTAGGAAAAAACAACCATGTATGTTGGGCAGAAATATATGTGCTCTCCTTCATTTTCTTAGAATGTTAACTCTCATGTCGTGCCTTTCCATCTCTCCTGCTCTCTCGTATGCATATTCTCCCATATATGCATATAAAAGTATGTTGTCAGCTGCCATTTGTTTCCTGAAGTGGTTTTTGCCTGGTTTATTTTTTGCAAGTATGCTCTCTGTATGCTGCTGCTGGAATGACAGCATATTAACTCTGAGATGATGAACTGCAGAATGGCTCTTTGGCAGTTGTTGCTGTTCTGATCTCTAATGCTTTTTCCTAGTTGCAGTATTCTTTGATGCTTCAGAAGTCACATCCTTTCTAAATTGACATATACAGAGAATCAAAAGTTACATTTTAATTAGACGTAAGAGTGGTGCTAAAGTCCTTTTGGCCAATACCCATGACATGCTTTAATAAAGTTCTATAACTTTCACTTAGTGCTCCTTTCAAATCACTACAAGCACTTTCTCTTCTTCGTGCAATAAACATAATCCATAGAGCTCAATTGCTATTACTCAGAGCTGCAAATTCTAAAAGAATTAAATTTATTAGTGCCATATAGGAGAATACTCAAATTCCTGAGTTACTCTCAACTATGTTTGGTTTGATTTGGATTGGGTTGAAAATTTTACAGATTAATCTTACTAATGTGCTTTTTAGGAGGTAAGAGACATTACTTTTAATTTATGTGTGACTGTCTCGCAGCCAAAGAGCACATTAGTGTTCAGTCTTTTATCAAGAACAGATAGCTCTTCCGCTTTCTTCTGCCCACCCTCTGTCACCTCTCTGCTGTGAGGGGACAGGTGACATTGTGATACCATGGTTCCTTTCTATGCCCATTACCTAATTTCTGAACACATATCCTGTCATTTTCTATAGGTCTGTTTATTGGCCATCCCATTTTCTTGGCAAGATTTACTTTTCACCTTCTCTTTATCTTCAGTTGAACTACTCTCCATTTTGCCACATCTTCCTTACTCCATTTTTACCAGTTAAATCTTTACTCCTTTGCCCTGCACTCTACAAACCATTCATTTGAAAGAAAAATAAATAATCTATTTTGCCTTCTCTTTCCTTTTGTGTTCACAATATCATAGGGACTTTGGGCTTTACTTGTTTTTTAGATAATTTCTGCAGTATGATTATGATTTATAGGATTATTATTTATGAGTGGTCTCTAATTGCATATTTTTTATTTTAATACAATACAAAATAATCTTTAAGATATAAATTCCCTTAAATACCTCCTTGGGCTGATGTTATGTACATTTTTTTGTGGACTGAAAATAGATGGTTTGGGTTATTTTATAAGTCTGAAGCAAAAAGTATAATAACCATTGCTAGACAATATAGATTTTATCTTGTTATCTGGTTGAGTTGTGCAGATAATTATGGGAGATGGTCAGACTTGTTTTGCTGAAATATTCATGTAATGTTTCTCTTGCCTTTCAGTGTTTGCTTTAAGTGGTTATTCCAGTATGGTTGTGCTCACCTCTCTGCACCACAGTGCTTCACAGAGCTGAATTTCAGCTGAGCTATAAAATAGTTTAGAAGAAGCTTTGATTCTGCTCTTTCTCTTTACTTAATAGCAAAACAGTGTCTATGTACTCCAAAGGATTGCAGTCAGACTTTTAACTATCCCATTTTAAAATCCCTCCAGTAGTTCTGTATGAATGCTAATTTTTTTTGTTAATTTAAATGGCACATTTATTTTGGTAACACAGTCACTTTTGTTGTATGAATGTTTTCATAGATTGTACATAAGTCCCAAAGGTTTCTATTAGTTGTACATAATAAATTACCTTGTCTGCCTTGTTAGTATGCCTTGTAGTTACTTAACTTGTGGATCTACAAGATACTTACATCCTCTGCTATCACTAGAGAATACCTGAATGGAAAATGAACCTACCTTTAAGTAACAGAAGGATAAACTCTAGTTTTCAGTAGCTGGCTGTGAGCTGATAGCCTCCACAGATGGAAAGGATGTCTAGCCTTGTGGGCCAGGAGCTGACGCTGGTATATCATCGTATCGGTGACTAGGCTGAGAAATGACAGTGCATATGATTCTGTAACTAGTTTTCTTGTTTGAACTAACAAGATTTGTGCCCATTCTGTAGATGCTAGAGTCTGCATGAAACCATTGATCATCATTTCTGTACGCAGCCTTTTAAAAGCAGCCATGGTCTTTATGTCTGTGGTTTTACCATCTGAAACTAAGAAAAGTAGTAATAGAACTTGTAAATATTTTAAACTAAAACCTCACTAAACATAGTTTGCTGAATTTACTTTACTTCAAAAAACTGGAATACATTCCATTATAATTTAATTCTATTTCAGGGTTTTAAGTGCATATTACAGACATAAAATACAAATCAGGGCTTTTTTCTAAGGGAATTAGAAAGCAGCTCTGGAACATTTGGTGCACAAATCTTCAGAGTACTTGAGGTCTAAAAATATACACAAATGATCACAAGGGTAATGCTTTTGAAATTGCAGGCAAGTTATGAAATAAGTGTAGGTTCATGTGGTTAAAATTAATTAATGATTGAAATTGATAGTTTTAATATCTCTAGTAGAAAGCATGCAGTTTATTTGTTTAGACTATGATAAGCTTTTGGTTGTAAATGAGTGAAGAGAAAGTGCTCATTTGCAGGCTTTCATTGAATAGCTGCAGTCAGTATCAGAGGATTGCTGAAAGGAAGGTAAACAAAATGAGATATAAGGTAAAACTTGCATTTTCCAGGGTTGAAGTCGGGGACCTAAGCCATGGTACTGCCATTCATCTTGGTGACTTTCAGAGCACTTATCAGTATATTCTTCTCTCAGAATTCACTTCCCTTGAAAACACACCAGAGTTTGGTCAGTTGCTAGTTTGATGAAAAATATTCACTGTATTGTTTACATCTTTAATGATATTTTGCACATATTCTTCATAGGACAAAAATGAAAATAACAGGTAAAAAAAAAATGGAACATTCATAGTGCTGATGAATGTGGTGTAACTGGAAATGACTGATTCAGCCAACTGTATTTTGAGTCGAAAACTGTATTTTGATAAATGATCTTTTCAGCCTTCTTTCAAACATATTAAAACACTTATCTTAAATATAAATGCAATGTAGTTCTATATAAGAACTTGAAATGGCTTCAGGGGTGACTGCAGATGGGTAGAAAGCATTAATAAGCTTGACTGCCTACCAGTGTGGTTTTTCATTTGCCAGCTTCTTGCACCAAATTCGTATCCTTTGCTGATTTGCAGAAATGTCATTTGAGCCACAGGAATAGGCTTTAGGCTCATGGTGCACATAATGCAGTTATGAGTTAGTTGTTAGATTCGTAACAAATGCTTAGTTATGAGAGAAATACACCCGTAAATTGATGTAGTTTTTGGTGCAGTACTTATTTGGAAAAAAAAGAATTTTCAGATACCAGACATTAACCAGTTAAATTGTCTTGTATTTAGTTCTTTATGTAAGTTTCTTTTAGAGGTAACTTTTTTAAATGTCTGGTATTTTAGGTGGATTCCATGTGGCCTGGAAATGGAGCTGGGACTCAGCATACTTAGGATATCTCAGTGTTGTAGGCTTTTCAGAGAGACAAAACCAAAGATAAGTCTAAGGGGAACTTAGTGGAAAAGTCTGTCTGACATAGGATTCCTATTACGCTACCTTTGTCAGAACATCTGCTTTAAAGCTTTTTATTTTTCTGCTCTTAACACACATATTTGGAGTACAGTGATAACTTCAATGGCAAAGTTGTTTATCCCATTCACTTGGTTTTGTAATCTGTTTAGAGGAAGCAGATTTTGTGTGAATACAAGCAAAAATACAATAATGTCAATGCCTGTGCCACCTTTAATATTGACTTGAATTCAAGTACTTCTCTATTAGTTTGTTAAACTTCAGCCCACTTCAGTTTATTACAGAGACTGTTATTTATAATGAATTCTCTTAGAAAATAACCGTTGAAATCATCTGCTTGGAAAACAGTCCATGTGGTCTGCATTAAAAGTGTGATTTTATAGGGAGATTTTACAAACATGATAGACATAAGTCTGGAGGCAGTCACCTCATGCAAAACTCAGTATCCTTGAGATGCCAGTTGTTACGTTTGGCATACAGCATTGATCAGAATCTTGTTTAACACTTCGTGGATATGGTTTTAGCCAGTATTTATCTTTTGACACTTATTTTGAGATGAGAAAGAGCTTTCAATTGCTTTCCCATGGCAAAGTCCCTTGAGAAATGAAGAAGACAAAAGTTTGGTGTCTGCTATTCATCTGTATCTCTTACCTCATAAGTCTTTTTTTACCCTAGTTTCAAGTTTTGGCTGTCCGCAGTAACACCAGACTTCAGGTCATATTTCTCTACAAATAATGGTATTTCCTGACTTTCTTAATGCTTGGATTTATTTTCAGGCATTTGACTCAGCAGTGGTGTGGCATTGGTGTAATTATTTGCAGTTTACTGCTGCCCAGAAATCCTGTAAAAGCAGTAGCATTTTCTTAGAAGAAATTTCTTAGCTTCATATAAAGAATGCTCAAAAATTATGTCCTGTAGTTGATGATGATGCTGCAGTTTTAATGAAGATTTGGCTTGCATTTACCAAAAAGTACAAGTATTTTTAAGCAATAGCACAAATTGTGCAGATCTATAGAATTTCAGATTTTTTGGTTTTAGCCTCTACTTTTCTACTTTTTTGGTAGAAAACTTTCTCTTTTTTTGTGGGGACTTGCAATTAGCACTGTCCTGCTGAGGTGAGCATCTCATTCTGAATTCACATCTACAACTGCTGCTCTGTTGTCTGAAAAGTTTGGTTCCTAGGATTATCTCCTTTATGTGGGATGGGTTCTAAAGCGTGGCAGCTTTATCAGTAGTGACCCTTATTATAGAATGATAACTGCTATAAAACCCAATTTCTGTTGTAAAGCTTTGTTTTGCATGGTAACCTGTTAGCTTGCTTAGGAAGCAGCATAGCAAGGTGTAGGAGAGTTTAATTTGAATCTCCTGTGAATCCCAAAGGAATATTGAAAATCATTCTAACACTTTTTGAATGAAGACTTGAACCACAAAGGCCTTATCTGATGAAGTCAGAAATAGCTGTGCATTTTAACTGGAACAGTATAAAACCATTCAAAAAACACCTTGAGTGTTCTAACTTAAAACCTCTTTATATAGAGCTGTGCTTTTGTTAATATAAATGATATGAGCGATTGTCTTTCGGCTACTAGTGGCTCATGGATATGCAATTCTGACCTAAAACTCCAACAGATGTGTAATTAATGGGATCTTTTTCTTAAAATTGGCTGATACTAATTTCTGACTGGTAATTCAGTAAATTACACAGCGCCATTTTAGACCAGTTCTTTCCATTATTTCACCTAAAGTTTCACAGGTAGTTGTACCAGACCCTGTGAAGTTGTAATTTTTCTAGCTTGTTTGACACTCTGAAACATTAATTTCACTGTCAGATACTCTAACCTCATGGTTTTCAGTTATTTTAAACTGGGGAAGTTTGGGTGCATTATTTTGGCAACTTAAACTTTTGATGGAAGTAAATGATCTAATAATAATAGATTAATATAAATGGATACGAGGACTCAAAAGAGCATTTCTTACTATTTTGTCTACCAGTGCTTCCATTGAATTCAAGGGGACTTTGGTTTTAACTGCTAAGTGTTCTTAATGCAGTTGTAGCAGGCAACTGCTGGGTGTATCCCAAATGTCTGTTCTGAAAAAGGAGGAATAAGTGTGATGAGAACCAAGTGTGGCTGCTACTGAAAACTCAGGTTTTAACTAGGTACAAAGGCAGAGTAGAGTAGCAGTGTTCTGTAGGCAGATTAAAGAGCTGTTGGGTGTGATCTGTGCTTGCTGTGATAATCTTTTGCTGGTTATTTTCTGAAGTCTAGTCTATCTCCAGGGAAGTTACAAAATTAGTAGTGGGAACTGCAGATGGATCCTATGGGAAATCAAGCTGAAATTCCCCAGCTTTCTTCCTGTCATGGCCAAATGTTCTCTGGTCTGAAGTACCTGCTCTGGCTTCTGTGATGTGAACTCTTGCTTCTAGCTGTGCCTAATTCTTCATGATCTCTGCTTGATATTTGCACCATTTGCTATATATAACGACTGAAATCAATAATGTGGTGGTATTTTAGAGACTGCTGGATGTGATGAATTCACTTCAGTGAAGGCTTTGTCTTTTGCAGTGAAGTACCAGCTATGCTTCTCATATTGGTACAAGAAGATTCAAAAGCTTGGAGAGTACAAAATATGGGCACCAGTTGCTAGCTTAGAAAGAAATATCCTTTTGAAGATTAGAAAGAGATTCTAGGTGGCCAGTTGTTGACTTAATTAGATCCAGCATCCTACTATAAAGGAATTAGTATTTACCTCCTATGCCGCCATTTCTCAGGAAGGTTGTGATTTTTGTTGTTCTGACTACCTCTTGACATTTGAGAATGTGTCTGAAAGCTCTGAAAGCCATTTGTCTGAAATCTATTCTCCAAATATTAGCTAATAAAAACTAGGAATATTAAAATTAATCACATCCCACACTGTAGAAACAAAAGCTTCAAGCATTTGTTGCCTGTATTTGATAGTTTATATTAATTATTTTTCATTAACTTCTCTGTGAAGTTGATTTGAGCATCTGCAATAAAACATGCAAAATCCTTTTTCTAGACACAAAGGTTCTGCCTTTTCCCAAAAAAGTACATGATTTAGTAACAGAAGAGGGAAACTAGGTTAATTTATTTTAAAGCCTGCTTTATTGAGAAAAAAAAAAAACAAACGTGCAATCATAGACTCATAGACTGGTTTGGGTTGGAAAGGACCTTAAGATCGTCCAGTTCCAACCCCCTGACATGAGCAGGGACACCTTACACTAAACCATGCCACCCAAGACTGTCCTGCCTGGCCTTGAACACTGCCAGGGGTGGAGCATTCACAACTCAGGCAACCTGTGCCAGTGCCTCACCGCCTTTACAGTAAAGAACTTCTTTCTTATATCCAACCTGAACTTCCCCATGATTGGATTCATTTCAGAAATGTTTTTTTCAGGATATTCAAACAAAATGTAACTTAAGATTTATGTGAATGGTATGTAATTAAATGTATAAGATTTCTTTGTAACAGTAGCTTGTCATATCTGCTGTTTGTTGCTTCTAAAATGAGTTTTATTGTGGAGAAGGACTTCTGATTTGCTTGCTGTGGTAATTTTGAACCTAGAATGATGAAGATGTGAAGTTCATCCTGTGATGCAAACCAACATGGATCCTATTACAGTTAACAACCAAATTGTCAGTGTACAGTTTTGGATTTTTGACTATCTAGATGTGTCTTTCGTGCTTACCATTCAAGCGTATCAATTTGCACCTTTTAGTTCATATTGATTTCCAACTGCCAGTGTGGTTTAGCTAACTTAATAGAACCATGACTACTTGAATACAAGCAGCTATTTGCTTTCAGCTTTTTCACTGTTGGGAAGGGAAGAGAATTTATGAATGAAGTCTTGAAGGGTACCTTTTATCATAGCCACTGATGAGTTTACTAAAAAGAACATGTAAGCATTTAAAACTGATTAGGGGTAATTTAAGTTAGAAGAAAATGTTGTTAGTTTAGCTGATGGCAGGGGACTCATCAGCTCGTATGCGATAGTTTAGATGACTGATAGATCTGATGCAATATCATTAGATCATCCTTAAAGCAGAGCTGTTGAATTTCTCTTCTCTATAATTTTGTTTAGTTTTCTTGCAGAAAAACTTCCATACCAAAATAATTTCAGATTCCCTTTCAAGGAATATTTTTTAACAAAAATTTGAAGTGCATTCTGCTTCATAAAATTTTCTCCAGCACAGTGCAAAATAATTCTACCACTGGCTGGAGGTGTTTTACAAATAAGCCACTGCTGTTATTGTTTTGGAGAGGGTGTTTGGTTTTTGATAAACACTTGGTTGTGAGTCAATCGCAGTAGGCGCCCAGCCGCTCACTCTCTCCCCTCAGAGAGATGGGGAATAGAATCGGAAGGGTGAAAGTGAGAAAACTTGTGAGTTGAGAGAGACAGCTCAACAGGTAAAGCAAAAGCCACACACACAATGAAAGCAAAGCAAGGAATCTGTTTGCCACTTCCCATCAGTAGGCAGGGGTTCAGCCATTTCCAGGAAGGCAGGGCTACATCATGCGTAATGGTGACTTGGAAGACAAATGTCATCACTCCCAATATCTCTG
Source organism: Forpus xanthops (assembly GCA_032466535.1). Classification (NCBI taxonomy): domain Eukaryota; kingdom Metazoa; phylum Chordata; class Aves; order Psittaciformes; family Psittacidae; genus Forpus; species Forpus xanthops. The sequence goes on along the minus strand of JASSUY010054803.1, from coordinate 46,611 downwards.
TCCCTTCTGCCTTCCTTCTTCTTCCCTCAGCAATTTTTTGCTGAGCATGACACCCTATGGTCTGGGACATCCCTTTGGTTAGTTGGGGTCAGCTGTCCTGGCCATGTCCCCTCCCTGCTCCTTGTACACCCCCAGACTACTCACTGGTGGGGTGGGGTGAGGGGCAAAAATGGTTCTAGCTCTGTGCAAGCACTGCTCAGCAGTACCTGAAACATTCCTATCAACATTGTTTTCAGCAGAATCCAAAATATAGCCCCATACTAGCTACTATGAAGAGAATTAACTCCATCCCAACCAATACACTGTCCAAGAATACAGTAGTCCAAAAGTCAGATTCCCAGAGTTGCTCTGTTCATGTTTAAACACCTAACTCAAACTTATGTCATCATAACCATTACTATTTTTTTAGGTTCAGCAGTTTGCATTGTTCTCAATTGGGAACTGAAACCTTTTTTGTAAGCCAAAACTGAAAATTTGAATTTGTGTTTCTGATTTGGTAGTTTATGCTTTAAAAAAAGTTAGTTTCTGTTCCAGGATCTGGTTAAATTCAGCTGTAATAATATGAATTTTCATGTTAAATAGACTTGAACACTTTAACCATGACTGTAACTATGTTAGCATTTTGTTTTAAACCAATACTTGTTTGGCAGTAAGTTCTGAAATTAGCAGTGTTGTTGAAATTGCATGGAAAATATAATGCTTATTTTCTACAAAATCCATATTCATGTGTTTCCCAGAGGGGAATGTGTAAGTGTCACACAGTCATTTGTTGAACAGTCACTGTTCACACAATTACTGTTGAACAGTGACCTTAAAGATCTCTAGTCCTTTCCACTTCAGTTGTTACTGTTGTCTTTCTTTGAAAATACGCTTCATATCACACTCTCCCATTATATCTGTCTTGGACCACATTTAATGGATTATTAAACTGGTTTTCCTCTGGCTTTCTAGAAAAAAATACTTCTAGAATTATTTCATATATATGCTGCTGTGTATAAATTAAAATCATTCATGGGATTAACATAAATGACTGTCTTTTGGGGGGGGGTAGGAAGTGGGTACTGAATCACACTGATGTCAGTTTCATGCAGATGTGGTAATTCAGTATGTAACAGAATCCAGTTTCCTTAAATTCAGGTCACTTCCAGAGCTAAAAGCTTAGTGTTTGATTAATTATTTTGAAGGGTTTTCATTCTATTTAAGGACTGTTTTTATTAATGTGTTCTTCAAACCGAGGCATCAAACATTATCGCTTTCTCAATCGCTATAGTAAGTGTTGAGATCTGAGAGGACCAGCTGTAGCAGCTGTGTTCCCCCTTGAATCTGGAAGCTAAGAAACTTTCATCTCTGTTGCTGTCTCAGCTGCCGGTCTCGGGCTGTGGCTTTCCCATAACTCAAACCAATTTCAAAGCAATGTAAGTAACCTCATTGGAATGCTTTTGGAAAACCGCAGGAAGAGGTTTTTTTTCTTCTTCTTCATTTTTAAGTAGTGCCTGTCCATTTTAAATGAATGTTTCCATTTTAAGGCAGTCTGTGCATGATGTCTGTTGTGAACTCACAGACCCATCCTACAACCAGGTCTGGAATTTTGTTGCTGTTTCTTAAATGAGAAAAAATATGCAAATGACACCGAATGAGCTTAAGAGGGTTGTTTAAATCCCTTTGATACTTGCTTATAAGGGTATGACCTTTGAATCAGAATGCACGCAGAGCTGTGTTTCAGGCATAGGTTTGCTGTAATGATAATAATCCTGAAAGACAGACAAAAATTTCTAAGTTACATTGACACGATGGGCAGAATTGTGTTAAAGAATGGCAAAGCAGTGGGAGGAGAGCTTTTGAGACCTTATGGTAAGACCACACATTTACACGGGGATTACTCCCTTCTGGATGTTTCTGACCTCGGAGAGAACCTCAGACTTTTTAACCTTTCTTGACTGACTCCAGCAAAGTGTAAAATAGTAATAGTACGGGACTGTCCAGGAAGGGAGAAATTCATACTTCTGACCTTCAGCAAAATTGAAAGAAGAGTCTTTGTCTTTCCTTTGCAATCCTAAAACTGATTGCCAAGCTGACAAAATACAGGAGAAAGCCCTTCTCTTGCTTGCAGTGTAGTGACAAAATGGCTTACAGTCTTTGTAATAAGAAGCTGTCAATAGAGAAGAGTGGTAACTATTCAGAATGCGAAGTCAGTAGCAAAAAATTGTTGACACCAATAAAATTTTAATAGATCAAAAGAAATGATCAGGGAAGGAACTGCCTTTCTGAATGCACCCACAAAATAAACACTGGAAACACCATTTACAGCATTTGTATTGACAGAAGAATCAGCAATGACTCTCTGAGGGCTCTATAATTAAATGTTTTATGGTTTAATTTTATCTAATTATTTGCAGCAGTTTATCTCCAGATAAGATAAGTCTGTTCCAAAAGATCTGGGTGAATTAGCTGTCTTTTCAGTGTAGACAATGAGCACATTTCTGTCTCACAGAGAACAGTCAGCGCTACTTGGAATTCATTGAGATGCTTCTATTTTCAAAATAAATGCTGCCTTCTAGCCTAGTCCTGAACTTTCTTCTGTTTGACCCGTCTTTAACCACTGCTTTGCAATGGAACGATCAGGGAGGCAGTGCTATAGAAAGCATTGGGTGGGTGCCAGATGGGTTTGTAGTATAAAGATCCCACATCATTCCATATAGGTTCAGCTCATATTGCTTCAGTCATTGTTTCTCCTCATGTAATTGTAACTGCATCCCACTGCTAGCGGCAACTTTCAGGTGCATAAAATTTCTCTTAAGCAGATAGCAAAAGCATGTTTGAGTGGCAGACTGTCACTGCTGACTTTCACTTTCCAGCTATTGACCCAATTAGTAGTCTCATGGTGAATTCCAAATTAAGTGGTATTTTATAGCACTAGCACAGCCCTAGTAATCACTCTCTTAGGCCAGCAGGGAAAGGCATCATCTTCTTAATTTCTGGTGTCAGGGGAACTTTTGGAGTTTATGGATGATGTTTTCTGTCTCGTTTCCATTTATGACTGGTAACTGAACGATTTATAATTTATCATTTCATCTTTCTGTTCTGGAAAGGACTGATATAGAAGTATATTTTTGGGAGTGTAAGAAACTGGAAGAATTTAAGCACAAGGTTTCATTACTATTCTTTGAACCTCCTAAATGATTTGACCTTTATCCGTAAAGCAGTCGCTGTGGTCAACAAAGGTTTGTATTGATTTACAGCACAGCCAACCTGTCAATTCTAAGCCCATCCTTTGACCTTTTGTTTTGTTGCTGGAAAAATTATGGTACATGCTTGAGTCGTACTGTTTAATTGGGTTTTCCTATATTCAAAAGGCTCATTCTAAATAAATCAGCCAGTTTAATAATGTAGGCGGCAGGAGAAAGCAAATTGCCCATAATTAAGAAGTTCAGAAAGCCTGACTACCAAAAATATTTCTCAGAATTGAACAATGAGTTTGTTCAGGGGGCCATAAATGTGCGTGCTTCACAATGGGTAACTGCTTTCTGTTGCTGCATGTGTTTTTCTTCCTTCTTGCTTGTCTTTTAAGTTACATCTGCACCAAGTGGGAGGAAAGAAACGGTAGACAAGATCCTGATTGCTGTATTTTTCATGTTTTAATATTCCTTCTTTTGAGTCTTGCTCACAAAGTGAACACCGCTGAGAGAGGGTCTGTTTACTTCCCACTTCTTCGTCATAAAGCATGTGTTCACCCTATTCTGTAGACCAAGGTAGAGCACTTCACAGCAACTTTAACCTCAAACACATGAAGGATGCATTTTGGTTTTTTTTTTGCTAGGATGTCAGCTCAGGCAGATAGTGTTTATATCACTCAGTAATAATGGCTTATGCAAGTTAAATGTAAATGGCTGTCTGTCCATTTGATTGTACAAATGGTGTCTTTTCTTTGGCTTGTCTTTATTTGATTTGTTTAGAGTTGTTTGTAAAAAGCAGTTAATGGGACTAGTCTGAATGAATGGTTTTCCTTGCCCATGCACGCTCCCTCTCCCCACCTCCAAAACTAAGTAGTTTTATACAGTGAACAGCAGTTGGTTATTTCTGCAGAGTTAGGTTATGGTGTTGTCATTGGAGGTGTATGGATAGATAGCACTATGCATATAATCATCCTCATAGTCTCAAAGCTTATTATCTTCTCAGTCTATTATTTTGATCTCACATTCTATATTTAATAATTGGAAATACTTCCATTAAAATGTGAACAAAATTTGCAGGGAATGCAAAATGTGGCTAAACATAATTTAGAGCAAAATTTTATGTTTCTTTTTTGAAGGGTAAAATGTAATTGGGTTTTAGAGAGGATAAGAACCCTAACTGTTAGAGTTCTGATCTAGGTTTGACTATGACAAATAGCTCAGCAAGTTCCCTTTGTTAACTGGATGTTTTTATGTAGTTTGCATGCAAAAAAGTCCAGATATCCTTTTTTTCTTTAAAGCTGGGTGGCAAACTTCTGTAACATGTCACAGGTAACTGCTACTACCTTCAAGAATATTGTTTTTGTGGAACAAAGTCTCTGTCATTAATCTGAATATCTTGGCACCCCAAATTGCCCATCCGTAGATGCACGTGTCCTTGCATCTTCATTTTTATCTAGGACTCAGTCTAAATAAAAATGAAGAATTCCCTGTCATATAGACCTATAAAATAGGTCTTGATGTAGGTCCTTACAGATAAAAATTAATCCTCTATCATACAGACCTATCACAATCTAGGTCTATATGATAGGGGATTAGATATGCTTGCAGGAACACACAGCTGTATCAAAGAGATTGTCAATACTAACCTCCTTTTAATGCTCATTCATTTTGAATTCCAAATTCAAATTGATGCTTGGATCTTGTTTCCATGACTACAGTTGCAGTTCTCTGAGATTGGTAATATTTGATGCTTATTTAAGTCAGCATTTCATGTACAAGAAATATGTAGATAGGTGTAAATTAATATCTGGTTAGATTCTCCTTTATGCAAAGGCTGGAACAAAATATCATGACAACTTGCTATGTACCTAGCAGGCATGATACTAGAAGACAGTGTGAGGATATGTGGCTCTGTCCAGTATTAATATACTGAAAGGAGTCATATTTAGACATGGCTGATTTGGTTAGGCAAGCAAACTCTCCTGTTCTACTTACCCCAGGGAAAACAGATGCCAATGCAGAGGAAGAGCTTTAATAATAGCAGTAGATTTGCCATCTGTCACCTTGCTGGACAAATAATCAAGGATTAAAGATTTAACGCCTGAGAGGGATTTTTTTTTTTCCTTATTTAATTTCTGTTCTGGATTTTGTATGTAAATCCCTATGAACACTTCAGTGGAGTTTATTGTACTTATGTTTTCCTATGGAGACCAACCTTCAAAAAATCTTCTCCTGAAATCCCACCTTTTGTAAGCAGCTTTGAAACACATGTAGTTATCAAGTGATGCATCATGGAAGAGATCTTGTTTGATTCTTCTGCAACTAGGTTTGTCCCTCTTTCTTATTTCCCTGGACTAAAAAGAAGAAAGAATTTGAGTGATCATTACTAAGTGTTGCTACAGAATATGAGAGCCAAAATCACCATTTTAAGGAGTCTTACTCGCTGGTATTAAGTGCAAATGTACAATTGCAAATAAAAACGAAGCACCTTTTCCTGCTTTGTATAAGCATTTTGAGTGATAAGTTTTAACTTGCTGCAAGATTAGTCAAGACATTGAGAATGTGCATGTTAAAGATGGTTCTTGCTTTTGGGATGAGCACTTGCCCCTGCATCATTTGTTAATGCTGAAATAAACAGTTGCTGTAGTTTACCCATTTCAATTGCTAAATAGAGAAGGAAAACAAGAGAAGGTTTATGATGGGATATAGTAGATGGGTCAAAAGAGAAAAAAAAAAAAAAACAGCCGGAGGGAATACAAGCTAGTAATGTAGGAAGTAATTGGTAAGTGACAATGACGGTCAGTCAGCAGACTAGCATTTTTTGAGTTCTGTGTAAATATTGCAACATGACATCTTTGATAGAACTGCTTTGTGGCTTTGAGACTTTTGTGGGAAGCATTACTGTTGCAGGGAGGCTATTTAGAAATTACAATTAGTTGTCTGTAGGGGAAAATGAAGTAAGGGAAATACTGATTAAAGAGGAGATAGATGAAGGAGTAAGATGTGAAGCGGCCTCAGAAGTTAAGTTTGTCCTAGAGAATATCACTTGAATTGTTACCATAATAAAACTGTCTACATGTGTGCCCTTCAATTGTGTGACTAAATTCGCAAAGGGATAAAGAGAGCAGAGTTCTTCCAAGTATCTGATTCCAGTTATGGAGCAGGTTCCAGTCTCAAAGAATGATGAGGTTGAAATCGTTATTGTCTCAGTTAAGAAGTACTTTGTTTTTCTCTGCCAGAGACAAGATGATATACCGTTGACTCTTTCTGACAGCATTTAACAAAATTAGTGCAAAAACCACAGAAACAATTTTCTTATCATGTTATGTATCTTTATAAAATGGAAACCTCCCAGTCATGCATAGCTTTTTCACTTGTTTAGAGACTGGAGAAGAAAGTTAGCAGTGCGCATACAATATTCACATGACCTTATATGCCATGGATTTTATACCCCTCGCAGAGGGTATCATCCCCCTTGCTCTTACGGCAAAAAGTCGTTTGCTTTCAGTGTATTAATTACAAAGGGACTTGCAACTTCTCAAGGTTGATGCTAAGCTAGCTGAACCAATCTTTTCACTTGTCCAGTTGGATCATGAGATGAAGCTGCTATAATTACCATCTTAATTTGACTCGGATGAAGATAATAGAGAAAATAGCTGTCGTACCTGTTCTTGGCCTCCCCTGCTTTTATCAAATAGCTTTGAGAATTTTTTGTAAGTGAGTAGCTGGTTGTGAATTAGTCAGCATTTTACCACTTCCCTTAGAAAAAGTCAGGATTCTTTTCGGTATGTACAGGTTGTGTGTCCTTGAAAAGTGGGATTACAGGCCTCAGCTGGGACGTTCATTGAGAGGACAAGTGGAGTCTTTTGGAGCTAGTAGCCTCATTTTGCCTAGAATTTTATTTTCTCCTTATTTTTAATTACTGGGCTTTCAATTTACTGTGTGCAGAAGAATTAAGGAGTGGGATTTTAAAAAGACTCTGCAGTGGCCTCATCTGTACTCAGTGAAGTTAGTGGCAAAACACTCAAAGCTGGATTTGATAGGATTAAGCCGATTTACACCATCTGTGAATCTGGCCCCCATTAACTTCAGTGGTAGCAGATTTAACCAACATTGAGAGCTTTTGAAAGCCTCATCCTAATTTGGTAGTAAATACTCTGACTGTAAAAACAGTGGATGTCAAAGATGATTTAAAAATAAAGCAGGTATTTCCAAAGCATCAGTCTAGGTTTCCTGTTGTCCTTTGTAGTTATATGTTCGGTCTTACAGCTCTAATATATCATGTATTTGATGATCTGTAGATGGGGTTTTTTTTTCAGCTCCTGTTGTTTTTACTCTGTCCAGTTACAGACCATCTTAAATCACAGGTTTACAAATAGGTTTTGTTTGTGGAGCTGTTTTCACAAAGAATAGATGTTTGAGTTTTGAAGTGTGTGTTTGTTACTTGTTCTTTTGGAAGAGTGAGGGGTTAAAAAACCCAGCAAAATTTCTCAGTACCAAGTATAACATTCACTTATTTTATTATTATTTTTGACAACAGGTAGTTACACACAAATCCATAAAGCTAACTTGTTTTCTTTTTATATACATATGTCTGTATATTTCTGTGGATGTGAGCATCTGTATGTGTCTCTACATATCTGTTCGACATACATGATTTTAGTTATTGTCCACGTCCTTTTATATTTCTCTCTAATCAGAGGATGCATTTTATAGCAGTACTTAAAAGATTGATGGTATGTCATAAGAAATTGTGCAAAAATAATTTTGCATTTTGGAGTCGTCCCAGTTTGTTCACCTGAGGACTGAGATAAAGTGCCAGATACTTAATTTCATTGCACTGCTGTAGAATTTGCTAAATAGGTAAGTAGTCGAGTACTGCAGTTACTGTCTATTTCACCCTTTGTACTCAATTATTTTTTTTGTCTGGGGCAGTGTGAATTGCATATTTATTTTTTAACTCAAATACTCTGTATGGAATTAAGCAGAAAGGATTGTCCACATGCTTGGAGTTGATCACTGCCACTGCTAAAGCTTTCCATTCAGTACAGATCAGGAACAAAAATGACATTCCAACTTAGTCATTTGTGAGCCTTTTCATCAAGTCAGAGTGGCTTTTTGGATATTTCTGCATGCAAGAAAGTTGGGGTTGTTCAGCCTGGAGAAGAGAAGGCTGCATGGAGACCTCATAGGAGCTTTCCAGTATCTGAAAGTGGTCTACAAGGATGCTTGAGAGGGACTCCTCACTAGGGACTGTTGTGATAGGACAAGGGATCATAGGTTCTAACTGAAATAGGGGAAGTTAAGGTTAGATATAAGGAAGAAATTATTGTGAGGGTGGTGAGGCACTGGCACAGGTTGCCCAAGGAAATTGTGAATGCTCCATACCTGGCAGTGTCCAAGGCCAAGCTGGACAGAGCCTTGGGTGCCGTAGTCTAGCGTGAAGTGTCCCTGCCCATGGCAGACGGTTGGAACTGGATGATCCTAAGGTCCTTTCCAATCCAAACCATTCTATGGTTGACAAAAGTGACTGAAAAGTTATAGCCAATAGGCATGTGAAAGTACAGTGGTTGTTCTGCTGTCATTTGGATCCAAGTTACTTGCTCCATGAGAAGAAGAAAGTATCTTGCTCCAGACAGCCTTCAAAAAGCACACGTCATAAACAAAGCCTCCCTCCATCAACACGTCAATTCTCAAATTGGTAATTGAGATTTTAGCAACAAGACTCTGCTTGACTGTAACCAGAGTCAAATGACTAAAACTCCGTGCAGATCCTTGAAAGTCATTAAGGGACTTGGAAAATGAGCTCCGTGTTTGCTCAGTTGAGAAACATAGATCTTTTTTGAGCAAATTCACTTCTTTTGGCTGCTTACTGTATTTTGCTTTAATCTTGATTTCTTCAGCAAAAGCATATCAGCGTGGTAAAATTCTAAGTTCTTGAAACATAGGGTTCTCACATGCTATAGCACCAAAAGACAATTTTACTGCTTTAGTCTAAGTTCTCTGCATTTTTTAATAATATAAATTTTCAAGTCATTGCCCCAACAGAAATTCTGCATATTTAAAAGCCATTTTAAAAGTTAACTAAAATATAGCATGAGGCCCTGATACAGTTAGGCAAACCAAGATATAGGCATCTAAACCAAGAAGAAAAGGAGGCAATGCTACTCCAGAGATGTTTCTAAACTGATAGTTTGTAATGGATGGTAAAGCAGTGTTTTATTTCAACAGTCAAATCAAACTATAATCTTAAGAGGATGTTGTTACTATTACAAGTATTGAATTTGACTGAAATGATTTTCTCCTATTCTTACATTCTGCTGTTAGGGACTTAATTATGGTTAAAATTAAGTAAAGATTAAGAAATAATCCCTTTAATAGCATTTCACATGTCTCTGTGAGGAGGCACGGTGCAACCTGCAATTTGGATTGTATGGCTTTAAAATAATCTGTATTCTTATGGAGATTATAGAATTATTCTTGTCAGTACAGTACGGTAGTGATGGAGCATACTTTTGCTTTCAAAACCAAAGTGGCATCTCTGTGATGTGTTATGCTGTGAGCTTTACAGGATCATTTTATTCAGGGGTGTTTTGTGGGGATCTCCTACATAATCGTTTTGAAAGATAGATGCTGACATACAAAAAGGCAAATAATGCTCTTACATCTGATATTTCTTTATTATTCAGCCCTTTTATGATAAAATGTAACCTCTGCTCTGTGATCTGTCAGTCCTGCTCCTGTCCATTGTCAATGTACACAAGTTTTCAGTCATCAGGCTTTAGTTACTAGGCTTTGGATGCATCAGAAATTAAACTTCATAACAGAAGATGCCCTTTTGAAGTCCAGTTGTTAATTTGATGCTGAAGATTTTGAGCTGATAAGTGAAAAGATTCCTCTTTAGGAGAAAAAAAAAAAAACAAGCGAACACCCTTCAAAAAAACACAGGGTAAACTGATTTATTACTTCTAATTAGAAGAAATGGAAGTCTGGCACAGGTAGATATGGGCTGTTGTATGTATAATTGCATCAAAAGGGACACAAATATTCCCTGTTGTCCAGTCCTTTTCTCATTTTATTTGCTCATTGAAACTCAGAATCATTTACAACGCATGAGTAACACAAAGCAGTTAGACCATTAAGCCCAAAATGTTTTTAGTGTTGCATTGGTTTGATGATGCTTGTGAAATGTCAAGAATATCTTATATAATGCTACCTTCAGTTTGCTGTAGTTTCTGTCAGTATTTGTGGACCTAAGCGTCTTACAGTAATAGAGGAAGTGGTTGGGAAAATAGTTTTCTTCCTCTCCATGGCAGCTATACAGAAGCATTATGGAAAGGTTCCCTAAAATTAGGATTGCTGGAGTGCTCTGTCGTGATACCTAGAATTCTGCTGTTAAAACCCCAAATCTGCAGGCGCTCAAAGGCAAAAATACTGTTCAAAGAGATAAAAGCAATTTTGGATTGTTGTTTCCTGATTCTTTCTCAACATACTGGTAGGTACTCATGTAAACGCACTTGAATTCTGTGTAGTCCATGATGCTCGGGTAAGGCATGAGGCTATTGTGGTTAATGTATGCTTATGCTGATTGCTGAGCCAACTACTGCCTAAGACCTTTGATTGCCTTTTCTTGCTGGAAACACCAGTTTAGACTTTTCTGGCTCCAGTGCTCATTTTCATTTGTAGGAGTGTAATTAATTATCTCAGTGATCTGGTTGAAAGTGATTGTATTCCACAAAGTTATTAGATGGAGACAGGTAAGCAGACAGATAGGCAATCTATCCATATAAACCTTGCTTCTTTAGGCAAGCTACTTCTGTTTAAAAGCGTCACTCACACAATGCTGAATCTTTCAAATCTCATTATGTCCTGCAGGTATAATAGGTAAGAACTGTGTAGGAACTTGTTCTTACAGACAGCATCCTGTAGGATAGAAACATTCCCTGCAGCATGGCAATATTTTAAAACTCAAACATTGAACAGTTCTGCCTTGCATTCACTTTTGTAGTGCATTTACTATTGAAGTGCCTTTGAGTTATGCATTAGACAAAATGACAGTGTTTCTCTTAACCCTCTTATGGACAGTACAGAAAATACTGTATTTGACTTGGTTATTCTAATGAATTTCTTTTTTATTACATTTTAGCAGTAAGAAAATTGGCAAATAAAAATACATATTGTATTTGTATGCAGAAGGGCCTCATTTTAATAGCCTTCTGAATCTGAATAGGGAGGTATATTTATCAAAAGCTAGCTTCGTCAGGTAACTGACTCTACCATTCGCATAAATATTATCCCTTTAGACATATTTGTCAAGTCATGTGTTTTTCCATGATCATACTGCTAATGTTCTGGGACTTTGTAGTCACATACTACATGCACATGCAAATCTGAAATGGAAAGATTTATTCACTGTGATAGTGCCTAGTAACATGAAGAAAGTCTTTGGAATTCTCACCCCGACAGTCTATCATGTTACATATCTCTGCACATAAAACTTGTTAAACCTTTCAATGTAGTGATATTGCAGACTATTGTGGAGCCTCTGAAATTAGCATTTAACATCTGTTAACTTGCTGACATAACTCCGTGTTCATCCAGAATAAATTTAAGAAAATGATTGAAAAGAAAACCCAAAATCAGCCTGCTGTCTCCAGATACTATCATGACAGACAAAACCAAGTTTACTTGGAGTCATTGCAAGGAATTGTGGGATGCAGTTCATGGAACTTGGGACTGTCTGTGTCAGTGGATTGATTGTTAAAAAAAATGAAGGTTTAGGTAACTTTCTTCATTTTGTGATTAAAAGTGAAGATATGAACATCACTTAAAGAAAATGGCACAATTTCTGCATTACACAATACCAATGTTTAATTCATTCTATAGCAGCATTTTTTGGATCAAGATTTTTTTAGATAACCCTTCTAATCCATACCTCCAAGAACAAGCCTCAAGGGATCATCCTGTTGTCATCCTGACAGAAAGTTTGAAGTTGAGGAATTAAAATTAAGCAAATTAAAAGCAGGAGTTTTGACACTTAAGGATGTCATCCAACATAATTTTGACTGTACCCTAATTTTGCTCTTCATATTTTGTGTGAAGGCATGCTTTGTAATGGATGCAAGAGTTGTAAGATAACCTTTTTTTCAACCATTCACATTCAAGTCTCATCCCAAATCTCGTAACAGATATCTGTGTCCAAGTAAAACTTCACAGCAGTGTTTAAGAAAGTGAAATGTGTCTGATATATTAGTAAGTTAAAAGAGAGGAATTTTTACATAAACAAGGACTGTTATCATGTCTCCCTTTCAGTCTTACCCATTCTTTAGGGGATTGTTGCTTGACACGTCTAGGCTGTCTGGTTATCCTTTTCTGGTCTCTCTTTAACTTGTAGAGTTAACTGACATCTTTTATGAAGTGTAAAGATGGCAAAGCACAATATCCAGCTAAAATTCTACCAGAGTAATTGATTCACGTGTTACAAGAGTTTCAGGAGGCAACCAAGGTTTTTGAATTTATGACAAAGTTGCATTTAATATGGATATACTTAATGAATTCTTTAGTTGAGAGAACAGTATGAGCAGGGATTTGGGGGGAGTTAAATGAAAGGGGCTATTGTTATTATAAAGGTGATGGAGATTTCCTATTGATATTGGTCTACTTTCTGCTATTCATTTATGAAATATTATGTTTTGTTAGTTATTAGGTTCCTAAATACACATGAGCATATCTAAATAATATGAAAATCATAGCTGGTAAATACTGTCACCTTCTCAGGTCAGAATTTCTGAAGACTTTATGATTAGTGGGCCGTTTACCCCTGGGTCCATGAAGATATATATAGGAAAATGCTTTCAGAAATAAATATTCCTAAATGTTTTCCATTTTCTTTTTCATTTCCTTCATTGTCTACTTCTAACATTCTTTGCTCTGTGATATAGATTCTGCAGTGCTGTCGCGCAGGTCTTTTACATGTGATGTTGTTAGAAAAGCACACTGGCTGATATCCAACCCCACTTTGCCCAGTGGGACAAAAAAGAGAAATTTTGTGCCGAAACCTACCAAAACAGAAATGTCTTCTTGTTATGCCCAGGTTGATGCAAGCTGTAAGACCAGAAGAGCAGTGGTAGTGAGGCAGAATATCTGGGGAGCCGGATTTGCTCAGTAGAATGCATCATTTAAACAAGGTGGGAAACTCACTATAAATAAGTGCATCCCACTGCCTCTTATTCCTCTCTTTAGCTGCACCCAAAAAAAGTAGCAAAACCAGATATTTTTTGCTTTTTATTTGATGAGTCCTTTTTATTGCACCTGAGTTCCTAATGAATACTTACACTTTCATTGCAAGGAATGTCTTTAACACAAAGATGTATCACTTGGCTGCTCCAAGATGTTTAATTTGACTGTCTGGGTAAATTGAAATCCTGTAGTTTAATACAGGATTAAAAATTCAATAAAATGTGCATTTCCCAGTCGGTTAAGTACAGGGAAGTTGGAATTCTTAAGTTGGTATAATTAATCAGTTAGACATGCTGCCTCTGTAATACTCGGGTTCTATCATTTCCCAGTAGGATTTTAATGTAAAAAATTATGGCTTTATAATGTAACACTAAGTGCTCCCTGTAGAAAAATTAGAGCGTAGACTTGTAACATAAACAATGTAGGCTACTGTTATGTAGGCTTAGATCAGTCTTTTTTGTATTTCTGCCATATTCATAGAATGGATTGTGACACGTACAGCATCGAACCCCTGGGTTTGAGCATTGGTGGGCAAAATGTTCCAAGCAGTAGAAATATTTTCTCAGGGAACTTTTCTTTTTGGTCACTAGAAGCTGTCCGCACAGTCATTGCTTTGTGACTGCCTTTATGGAGGCCTTCAGAAAGACAAGATACTAAAATGTTTTTCAAACTACCAAATTCAAGTACATAGATTTTAGTGAGAGACATATATTCATTATAAATATAGGTTAAGGGTAAAGTAGCCTTTCATAAAGAAATAAAACATTATAAAACCTATATAGCTGTTTTGCATTTGCCTATAGCAATAAAACTGTACACTAAACTGTTAACATTCTTCTTGTGACTGATTTTATTGTATTTTTTTCACTTCCACTCAAACATATATGCACAAATTGTGTATATATGTTTGTATACACAATTTAGTAAATGGTCTATGTAGACACACTGTAAATAGAACTGCAAAGCAGATGAATGACCTGGTTTTTAATCCTCATTACAGTTTAATTTGTTTTATTGGAGATCATTTCTGACCTTGATTTTATTTTTTTTTTCTTTTTTTAACCACGTATTTTAAACCTTCTGGCATGGAAAATATTTAAAATATATATTTTGGTTTATTACTTTATCATTGTGACAAGAAAGAGATATGTGGGTACCTTGAACTGTTGGGTCAGTATAAAACTATGCTCCTGGAAATGAAATACTGTAATTAGAATTCCTTAGAGGCAGAGTTTTCTTTTTAACTTGATGTTACAAGAGAATGACTTCAAAGACTTCTGCTACTTCAGCTGATAGCAGAGCAACTCCCTAAGGAAATCTCAGTTAGACAGCTCAGGGTTGGTCATTCAGTAGTAGATAAGGGAGTCTGTGAATTTAATGAGTAATGCTGCCATTTAAAAATGCATCTTGTTTTTATTCATTGATGAAAATTGCAGCTTTGACATCTTTGTTGAAAGTTGAGGAAGAAAGGAAACGGTGCTGGTATTGCAAGAATGATCAGAGGTGACAGTGTCATAGCTCTGGCAAGTAAGCATTTTAAATTGAAGTGCTTTTTCTACCAAAGGCTCACAGAGGAGACAAACTTGTTAGATCACCCCATCACCAATGCAGTTACTCCCCAAAGGAGAGTAATCAAATTAACGTTTCAATTACTTAAACATTGGGGCACTGGAGCAGCTTTCCACAAGATAATTGTCCTTTATTTGATAGTTTAATTCCCCACCCCCCTTCTATTTTCTTCCGATTTGCTGTAGTTTATTTGATTCTCTTCCTTTTATGTAAATTAGACAGTTTGGAGAACAACCATATTCCAACAGAGCACTTAAGAGCTTCAAAACCACAGTCCATGGTCCCTACCTAGCAAGACAATTCCCATGGATCGAAAGCCTGCTTTGGTGGGGGCTGCCAATGCTGAGCGTAGCCAGGCTGATACTGATGGCATATCCCTGATGAATAGGGTGGAAAGGAAGTTTCTGGGCTGCAGTATCTCAGACACAGATGAGCCCTTGTCACTGCTATGGCGGCTGGCAAGCAGCATGGGAAGTTACCCTGGCAGAGCAGGTTATCCTGAGCTGTTTGTTTCCAGAGTGCTGTTTGTTACACAGTCAAGGGCTCCTTTGAAGCAGCCCACCTTTCCCTGCAAGGCTGGTGTTGCTTATCATGGCTCTGCATCTTTCTGGGAAGTGAATAGGGATGAGCTGCCTGCAGCTGCCTGCCAGGTGCCAGTCCTCTAATAACAGGCATTGGAGTGGAAGGGGAGGGAAAAGTTGTGCAATCCCATGGATTTGAAGTCATCTCTTTACCCATCGTGTGGCACTGAGTCAGCCCAGCCTGGCTCACTTCTGGCCTTGCAGCGTCTGGGGGCTCCGTGCTCCATAGCCAGTGTTGAATAACGTATGCAAGTTCTGTGCACCAGTTTAAAGTTCAAAGTTCAGTGTGGGTATAGGTGTAAATAAAGCTACAAGACTTGCCCAGTCTGAGCAGACCTTCTCTTTTCTGCCCTTGATACCCAGAGACAGTTTTCATGATAGATCCATTTCATGTTGTTGTAGCAAAGGGAATAATTAGCATGTCTGCATACATCAGCGTGAGCTGTTCCTCTAAGTATGGGTTTTATTGCTGTCTGTCAATACTCATCAGTTTGCTGAGATATTTACGAGATACTGAATGGAACTCAGCTCTGTGTATTAGAGGTTATAAAATCTTTATATCACATCACAGAAACTGTTTTGTATGCATTTATTAGGAATCTAGTTCCATTCTATTTTGTGTTAAGAGGAAGGAAAATGCGTATGTCCTAGTAGGCATCCAAAGTGGTAAAAATTCTTTGATCTTTAATGGTAGTAGTGTTACTCTAAGCTGTTCCACAGAACTGTAAAATAGTAAGTTGAGTTGGTGTCTTTGTGACAAGATGACAAATCAGTTAAATAAATAATATTCCTCTTTAAAAAAAATGCTGTAAATACTTTTAATGCACTGACATATTTTCTAGAGCATAGCTACTACTGGTACAGTTACAAAAGTGTTGCCCTCCCAGAAAGGTAAATTACCCTCTTAATTTGAAAGAGGAGGACTGCAGTCTGTGCCTGCATTCTTTCTTTCTGACCCCTGAGAACATGCGCTGACTTCAAAATTCACAGAAATCAAATTAAGTGCTACTTAGTTTTAGAGTGCCTTTCATCTCAGTACAAATGTAGACAAGAAATGGACCTCCTGGATAACACAGGCCTTAGAATTTCACTCAGCAATTTCCACATCCAACCTGCAATTTGTGGTTGAGCCAGACCATATCTTTAAGGCAGACATCTAGTCTTAATTAAAAGATTTAAAGTGAGGGAATATCTACTGCATTCCTTAGCTATGGAGTGTCCTCTGTATTTTCTGGGGCTGAGTTTGTCCAATTACAAATTTCAGCAACTGAATTTTCATCTTTCTGTTTGCAAAATTAAAATATACTTTTTTATTACTAGAAATCACACCTTTTTAGATACTTAAATAGACAGTAGGGTTTCAAGTTTGACATGCTGCAAACATAACCAGCATGATGTTGAAAATAATTCATGCAGTGCAGTACAGTTGTATTTCTTTACATTGTTAGTAGCTTGTGGTGCAAAGTAAGTATGTTTCCTTAGATATGGGGTTGGAAGGAGATGATCTTAAGGTGTTTTCCAACCCTAACTATTCTATGATTCCGTATTTTTCATGTATCATATAAAAAGGAAACCATGTATATAAATTAGTATCTATAAAAACCTAGAAAAAATCTAGGTTCACCAAAAAAAAAAACCAAACTAGTAGCATAAACTCAATTTCAGATTTTTAAATGGCAAGATTTATCTGAAAACAGGCTTTATTTTAGGGGCTATGTTGTCTGCCATTTCTTAATCTTATTTCTCCCTGAAACCTTCATATGGTCTTGCATATCTGTTGTGATAGTACCTTCCTACTGAGTTTCTGGTAAAGGGAAGGTGGTACGTTTAGAAAACACAGTTTAGTTCAATAGAAGGAATTAGATTTAGTATGTTACAAGTTTGACATATAGCATGACAGGAATCCTCCAAAATGCAGTAGCTATGCAAAATTTCATTAACCAATCAGTTCAGTACATGAAAATTGTTGTTTATCAAGAGTTATGTTCCTTCCACTTGTCTTAGAACTATGGATCAGATTTTTACACTAATCTAGGTTGTCTTTCATTTCAAATTCTTATCTAAGTTTACAGGAAATTCCAGGTCTATAGTATTTACTTTAGAATGGAAAGACATTTAGTCTTTTGATTCAGATAACCCCCCAATATCGTCTCATTAATGGCATTGCCAAGACAGGCTGTCTTGGCAACAAGAGACGAAGATGGAGAAATACATGTCCTGATACAAATTTCTTCATGTAATTCTTAATGTTTCATTATTGATTCTTTTCAAAGAACATAGTTAAAAAGAAAAGTTTTAGCTTTGCTCCATATTGTCAAAGTGTCCTATTTTAAAATATGCAATTAGGACACACACACGACCCCCACATCCCCCCAAGAAATTACTTTAAAATCTGCATTCTCATTGCTCTGGCTGTAGCAAAATCTCTAAGGATTGCCATTTTAATGCTAATGCCAGAAGCAAATGGAGCCAGCTGACATGTGCAGTATCAAGACAAGAAGGTCAGTATAGCAGCTAGAGACACGGGAAACAGCAGAAGACTGCATTATTACTCATTACGTATATATTACACTAGACCGTAGGGATTTCTGCTATGATCACAACATTGTTATGCTTGATACTGTCTGTACAGGAGCTGCAAGAGCAGCCCATAGCCTGAGTGATATCAAAACAGAGCAAGCAAAATGTATTTGTGAACTGCCTTTTTATTTCCCTTTCTGTTGTTTGCACATGTTGAACCCAAACCAGCATATATTCAGAAAAATGGAAAAGGTTTTTTGCTGTGCCTCTGACTGTGACTCAGACCTTTAATGACTGTCATTAGAAGAAGCATGGGACAGTCAATGGTTTATGAATTCCACCTGATGGTATATGTACATGCATATGTTCATGTAAGCATGCATGCAGCAATTAAACTCTGTGTGATGCATCTGGCTGCATATTCAGTCAAATGAAATTAACAAAAGTGGATATTATGTTATTTTGCATTGATTTGTTTGGGGTTTTTTGTACCACCCCCATTTCCTGCCCCCCTTCCAAATTGTCATTAGCACAATTGTTTTCATCTGGGAGTTTATCATAATTCAGATCTGTCTGCTATGCACACCACGTCTGGCTTTCGTAATGTTTAACACTGGGAAGGATCAATAAACCATTTAGTCTCACTGGGATGGTGCATGTCACATCTGCTAAATTTCAGCCAGTTATCTGTGTGCTAAGAACGGCAACTTTATGTAAATAAAACTATTTTCTCAAGCAGCTGAAACCAGGAGATGAGAATGTTATCAGTTCCTGAGGCCTGTATAAAATGATTAGTTTGCTAAAATGATCCTAGCAGGTGTGTCATCATGCATGCTGAAAAGGGAGGTGACTTATTTCCTCCCTACCTTCCTGTCAGTCAGACCTACAGTATGCGTCCCATCTGATTATATGTGGGGAATCACCATAACTCTGTGTGGGCAAGCTATGCACACAGGCTGGTATCTAAGAATAGTAATTCTTTGGTAGTTGCTGACCAATATGTAAAATTTTAAAGGAATTAAAAATTTTCCTTTTATTCCTGCTTTCCATATCCCAGAAATGCAAGAAAATAATAAAACTTGAGAACTGGAAGTGATCAGACCAGAGCACATACGATCCTTTCTACATAGTGATCCAGACTTCCTGGAAATCAAATGGATTTCCTTACAGTCATAATTGTAGCCTAAAAAAGTAGGTTCCCTCTTAAGACTTGTGATAACTGCCTCTCCGTCTTGAACTTTGGGAGCCAAAACTGTTTGGTTGCCTTCTACCACTGTGTAAAGTGTAGGCAATTCTTCACCTGTACTTGAAGCTCTCTGTATACAGCCAGTGATAGTTGTATTGCTGCTGCCCTTTTTTGCTTTTTTCTTGGTCATTGTATTACATTAGAAACACATGGTAATTGTCTGCAAGCATCGCTTTATGTCATGTTCTTGATATGGCTCTGGAACCAGTGTAGCTATTTGCTGGCTTGAAAGTTGGTCAAAGCCAGCATTGCTGCTAAAGAGAACGGGCTGTTCTTCAGCCACAGCTACACGTTCCCATTCCTCCCCCTGCCCTGGCTCTTGCAGTCTAGTTGTAGCATGGTGAATCAAGTTTGCTCATCTGACTAAATCCACCATGGAAAAGAGCCCTACTCTTGTCTCTGAATCAGCAAGCTGATCCAAGTCCCCATGAAGAGCACTGCAGCTGCCTTCTGGCCAGAAGTAGAGAAATTTGTAACCCTTTTTCAGTGGTAGTGTAATATTAGATTAGTTTCACTTGCATGTGACCAGATTGTATCTCAGAGCTGTATTGTGCCAGGGGTAGTCAGGCTCTGGCATAGTGCCGTCCTGCTGTGGCTGTATTTGTTCCCCATCCAACAGTAGCTTATCTGTGGGCTTGCAATCTATATTGTTGTAGTTATGTTGTATGAAGACCTTCCAAACTTTAGTTTTTATCCTTTCATTACACTAAGCTGTATTTCGGTCTCAAAGGTGTTATTTTCAACTTGTCAGTATAAAATATGTTTTGTTGGTTTGCAGTTGTTTAACCTGGTAAATGATTCTGTAGCAGTAGCCAAGTTGCTTTAGTTCTCTGATTGTTTATGGAGTTCATAATCTCTCTGTCATCTGCGTGCTCGCAATAGAGATTTTATGTTTAGATCATTGTTTCAAAAAAGAAAAACCAAAACCTCAACAAACCAAACCCACAACCCCAAACTGTTGGAAATAGCAGTATTGTATTCTGAGTGTAATAAGAACAGGTCCCTGGGGATCTTAAAGTACTTATGCTCATTCTTTGTGAGCCAAAAGTCATAAAAGAGAAAACATATAACGCAGGTATTTAATAAAATCAAGTTCGGCTATTAAACTGGAAATTAAAATCTAGGATATCAACACAACAGAGACCACTAACACCATCACAAAAATATTGTGGCTTGGGTTGCTAGTCCTGATTGTTGACTTTGATATTTGTAGGCCCTAACTATTGTTGGAACAATGAATTTACTTGTTTGTAGTTTCCAAGGTTTGAGTATTTGGAGGTTTATTGTGTAATAGTGTCTCCTTGGCTTGCTCACTGTTTTTTTCCTGCCTTTTTTTCACTAGTGTACTTCTTCTAATAAGTAAACATTTTTTAAATACAGAAGTAGATAGAAAATTTTGAAATCAAGTTGGACAATTTAACAAACCTTTGTGCAATGGCAGATATTTCAAAAGACTCACAAAGAATCCCTATGTTCTGTCTCAGTGGTTCCATCTTTTTCCCTAGTAATCTCATTCATTTATCAGAAAATCTAATCTATTAAATGAATTGCATTCCACATTTAGTCTAATTACCAGTGTATATCATAATTGAAATTCATCATCTGTAAATATGAGTCAGTTATTGAAAACTACTTACTTCCACTGTTGTGGTAAAGAGAGCAATTTGACAAGTGTAGTGGCAAATGCTGCTTATTAGAGGTAATTTAAAATTGCGTGTAATTTTACTCCCAGCCACAGAAGAGTATGAGCTTGATCATAGAGCCATAGAATGTTCAGGGTTGGAAAGGACCTTAAGATCATTTAATTCCAACCACCCTGCCACGGGCAGGGACACCTCATGCTAGACCATGTTGCCTAAAGCTGTGTCCAACCTGGCCTTGAACACTGCCAGGAATGGAGCATTTGCTACTCCTTTGGGCAATCTGTTCCAGTGCCTCACCACTGTCACAGTAAAGGACTTCTTCCTTGTATCCATCTTGACCTTCCCCTGTTCAAGTTTAGGCCCATTACTTCTTTTCCTATCGCTGCTGCTCCTGATGAAGATCTTGAGCTGTGCAGTATTGAGCAGAGTTGAAGTTGTTTCACATATTGTCATTTTGGACATAAGATCTGAAAGAAACAGGCATTCAAATAAAACCCCTTATAATTGAGAAGTTATGTTCCTTCTATATCAGGTGATTCAGTTTCTAGAATATTTAATTTAGCACCAGCAAATTCTTTAATGTATTCCAGCTGACTGGTCTTATTACTGTAAATAGAAAATGTATTCCAGTTTTGTCTGTTTCCTGCAAAATAATCTTACTGACTTAAAGCCAGACGTGTATCAAGTTTTTCAGAGTGGCTCTTGGGTTCCTGTACCAGAAACTTGAGTGTGGGATGGTCAGAGAGATGGTTTGCTAACAGCAAAGCCCAAGTGACAGCAAGGAGACAGAATGAGATAATTTGTGTGGACAAGATCTCATACTTTAAAAAGGAATCAATGATCAGATCAATGTATCTAGTAAAAGTATTTTTGCACAGTTCAGATGAGGTACTTAGAGGCTGATTTCATTATAAATCTTAGGCCACATTGTTAGTCTAAACAAATACAGAGGGCTTCACTGATTTCAGTTAAGCTGTACATACATAAATAAAGTGAGATTTTTAGCTCTCTAGATCAAGTTAAATAGCAAATCACTGTCTCTTGTCCATACCTGTTCAACAGCTACACTTTCTTGAGTCTCTTAGTCATACACAGATTGCAATACACAAAGTTACATTTTACATATATACGATGCCAGGAAACTAGAAGAAACAAAATGAGATCTGTTAAACTTATCTGCCTTGAACCTTATCACAACTGAACATACTAAAAGCTCTGTATGAAATCTTAGTTGCTTTTGGATTTGTAGGATCAACAGAAAATGGATTTTTTTCCCAAGAAAGAACTTCGTTCAGTCTTTCTTCAAATACAGTGCTTAATTTAATCCTTAGTTACCTAACAGATCATTTTTGGAGTCATCAGTTTTACATCTAGCTTAGCAACATATTAGGATAGCACAAGGTACCAGTTTACAGAAAGAGGAACTAAAATAGCACCATGGGTACTTTCCAGACTTGCTTCCTCTGAGTGCTGATGTCCTCCTGCATAGTCTCCAAAGTGGAAGAATTAGGTAGCTTATCTGTTACTTGGTTATTCTGATTTCCCTATTCATTGATAGTTTATGTGAATCTTGACATGTTGGCTTATCTGTGCTTCAGTTCTCTGTCGAAAACACATAAAAGTGTTTTCCTGGCCACAGTATTATTTTGAAGCTTTCACTTACTGTGATAAACAATATCAGAACAATACAGTTGCTTCTCACATGCTGTGCGTTATGCATCCCCTGGATGTATATTGTGAAAATCTTGTTTGCCTCTAACGACGTAGTTAGGCATCAGTCTTCTGTGAATCTCCTTCTCTAAGGTCTGAATAACAGTACTAAAATAGTATTTCTCTTTCTTTTATTCACCATGAGATTAATTCAGTTGCATAGTTTTTAAGATTTACTTGGAACTTTGTGCTTTAACTTCTACCAGGGGATTGGAAACATGAGTTTCTGTTTAAATATCCCAACAAAAGGTGCTTGGTCTTTTCAAAGCATCCCTTTACTCTTTTAATAGGAAATAGAAAATCATGATTCTCTATTTTGTATAAATTCTGTAAGGTAGCTGTAATGGAATATACCATGATTCTGTACCTTTTAATCCCTGACTTCAGGTAGTTTCTTTCTTCCTCATTCTGAGGATCAGATCTTAGGACAGTGACCAGGTTGCAGTATCTCACTTTCATTGCCTTAATTCTTTGACTCATTAGAGTCATCTTTCTTCAATAGTGCTGGCCTCAGGGGTGTACTTTTCAGTCCAAGACAGCTTCCACAATTCAATATTTATTTTTTTTTCTTTCATTTTGAACATATGAAAATGTCTTTAGAAAGAAAACTGGTGCCAGTCTTTCTCAGTATGAAGTTCAACACTGGAAAACTGTTCAGTCTTTCTTTAGTGGCTCCCTTCTGGTATTAAATTAACATTCAGCATTATGACAACTCTCTCTTAATGTGAGCCTTTCACTGCCACCAGCTCAGAGGAAAATGGAGCCGTTAATTTTTGCTGTTCCAAACCTGCAACTACATGAGAAATGTTAAATGGGCATATAATTATCAATTCATAAAGGGGAGCTATAATTATGCATTAGGGTCATATGCCTGATGTTACAACTCAATGCTAAAGCAAATAATTCCCATCACAGGGCAAGAATTTTCATCCACAAAAAATCTAGTCTATATGCACACCAATGATGAAAACATTGTAATATGTGTATCCCACTAGGAATCTGCATTATGCCATTCTCCATGATGAGTTATCTTAAAATGTTTTCAGCTGTGTTCTATTTCACTTGTCTTCCCCTTGAGACAGGAGGGATATGGCTGAATTTATCTACTGCAGTTTTGAAAGCAGTATTTAGCATTTCCTTATTTATATCTCATGAAAGAAGAGTTTGATTTGAACAGACTTCTGGGTCACCTGGTTAGATAAAACCCAGACCAGAAGACTAGGTAATTTCCAATCAGATTCTGGTTCTACTCATTTAAGAGAAAAACTGTGGTTTGGTTTGCTAGTGGGTCTGGGGTCTTTTCAAGGCCACATAATTTTCTCAGTTTGTGACTTGCTTACATGATTCTGTTGGTATTGACACTTTTGAAGAGTATCTGTGTCTATGGTGTTCAGCTCTGGAGTCCTCGGTACAGGAAAGTCATGGTCCTGTTGGAGAGGGTCCAGAGGAGGGCCACAGAAATAACCAGAGTCATGGAGCACCTTTCCTGTGAGGAAACCCTGAGAGAGTTGGGATTGTTTAGCCTGGAGTAAGCTCCAGGGAGACCTAATTGCAGTCTTCCACTTCTTAAAATGGGCCTATAAGAAAGATGGGGAGAGACTTTTTAGTAGGGCTTGTTGCTATAGAATCATAGAATCATAGGACAAGAAGTGATGGTAAAATACTGGCACAGGTTGCCTAGAGAGATGGTGGATGCACCATCCTTGGAGACATTCAAGGCCAGGCTGGATGAGGTTCTGGGCAACCTGATCTAGTTGAGGATGTTCCTGGTTATTGCATTGGGGTTGGACTACATGAGCTTTGAAGGTCCCTTCAAACCCAAACTGTTCTATGATCCTATGATCCTATGATCCTTGTCCTTAGAAATGAATGATATTGCAGAAGGAATGATGTATGAGCTAAAACCCCAGTTTCAAAGAAATAACTGTATTTCCCATAGGTAAACCGTTTTTCCTATATGATTTCTGTGGTTGCTGTTACTATAAATTGCCTTTACTTTTGAAAGTTTGTCTTTTAGGAATTAATCAAAGCACAACACTTGAGGCCAGTTTACATACAGATACTCATACACAAATATATACAGCATTTTTAAATGCCTGTATATCTTTCAGCATAACCTCTCTCTGTTTACAAACACATCTGAATTAGAACTGCTATTCATTTCAGTAACCAGTTTTGAGCTTAATGTATATATTCTAAAACCAAACATCTGGTTCTTTGGAGCAGTCTTAAAATGGACCCAATCCAATGAAACAGCGTTCGTGTTCTTTTTTTATGTTGAGCTGTCTTGAAATCTACTTGCGATCTCTTCAATTTGTAGTGGAGGCTATCTCTAGAACATATCTCCACGCAGTGTATTCCTTATGTACAGTGAGATGTAGATCAAAAGAACCTAAAGTTCAGGTTATTGATTGAGGGGAATCAGCAACTGGCAGCAGGTCTTTGGTGACGTATATGAAGTCCTCAGAAGTAGGCTTCAGATGTCCACTCAGGGGTTTATCCTTCTTCTGCTCTCGGTGAGAATGGGGACCTGGATCATTCATATGAGCACAGAATTCAAAATGCTTATCCCCTGTGTCTTACACCTTGCATGGCTCGCTTGGGTTACATATGCTAGTGTTTTGTAACAAAGGTCATAAGAGATTTTTAGAACACTGGTCTTTACAGCATCAGTTAGACCATGTATGGAGAGGAGTTTAATTTTTCTTTTTTCTTGCATAGTGATTGCTATGTTCTATTTGTTTGTGTAATTTCTAGCAATATATGGCATTCCTTTGAGTATTCCACTCCTTTGGGATCAAGACGTGTGACTGATGAAGTGTGGTTGTACTTCACAACCAAGGATGTTATTAAATGAGTAGAACAGGCAGTGTGTAAGATTCTCCTATTCAGTTTGTATCGAACTGTATCACAGGCTGGGAATTTGCCTCTGCAGTATATGAAAGACAGCTATTTCTTCTAAGAAAATTAATTTCCATTCTTTACTTTTATTGGGATTTGCCTGCATACCTGTGACTCATTTTGTCACACGGAGGTCAGAGTTTGCAGTATGTTGTCCACAGGACAAACCATTCAAAACTTGCTGCTAGTGAGAGGAGAAAATTCACTTACTAATGATGCTTTTCTCCTCAGTTCATCAGTGAGTGGTGTCCCTTTATTTGTAATCTGTCATGTCTTGTGTTTGTGAACTCTTCAAATTAGGAAGTATGAGGATCATGTCAGTTTTGTGATATTAATTTGAACCCAGCTTCTTTGGACCTTCATTCAGCTCTCACAAGGCTGACACAGCCTTATAGTCAGTCTAGATGGTTTGAACAAACTATGGAATGATTCTTTAATTTGGAAAGGAAAGAGGCAAAGATGTTCCCTCTCATTATTTAAATATCACTTTGGGTTTTTTTTCCATCTCTCTTCCAAGTAATACAGGGCACCTTTGCATTAACTGTAATTCTAATGGCCCATATCCCAGCACAAAGTCACTTGAGTCTCTTAGAAGTGCCTGAGTACTTGATTATTACAGCCTGTAAAAGATGTTCTTTATTAAAATCCATTACTTTTTTTTTTTTCCCTTATGTGTGAGTTTTCTGTGTTTTGCAGACATCTTGCCAAGCCTTGCTGTTTCTTATGAGAGTAGATGTTTAATGTAGAATCATAGGTATAACTACTGACGTGGCAAGAAGTA
Source organism: Forpus xanthops (assembly GCA_032466535.1). Lineage (NCBI taxonomy): Eukaryota > Metazoa > Chordata > Aves > Psittaciformes > Psittacidae > Forpus > Forpus xanthops. Next base: position 20,248 of record JASSUY010054803.1, on the reverse strand, counting down.
GCTCTAACAAAGGGTTGAATCTTCAGTATTGAAGACATAGAAGTGAAAAGTAGCCTGATTAAAGACAGCAGTATTGAGTTTTTGCCATTAGACTAGAAAGGCTGAATTGTTACTAAAAGCCGTGGAGAGGGGGACTCTGGAATTTGTGGTGAAAGGAAATTGAAAAGAAACAGAACATTTGGACTCATGTTTCATGAAATAATGTGTGTGACAGAATAGGAAGGCAGTCTGAGGGAAAATTGACATAATTTTTTCCTACAACTGGGCAAGGCCAGATAAATATGTCACTGTTAACAAGTGAACCATTGTATATGTAGAGAAAAAGATTCAAAATAATTTGTAAATATTAATTTGCATTGACCTTAGAAGAATGTTTTATCATGTGTAAAAACGTGCATTTTCTCTGTAAAATCTGTATGAGCTCATACTAATAACAGATACTTCTTTGGTGTTCGTTAGTTTTATAGGAGCACCTTTATTCAGCTCCACTTATCTTAATTATGAACCTATAAAATTAAAGATTTCCCACTGTATTTTCTTACAACTACATGAGAAACAGAGAAATGCTAAAGTATTAGGTTTTATAGATAGGAAAGGACATTAGGGAAAGAAAATGGGGATTATTAGATCCTGAGTGTTAACTAAAAAGACAAGAAACAAAACCAACAAAGATAAAATTGTGGAATTTACTTTATTTATTTTTACTACAAAAGAACAAAGCACATTCTTTAGTGATGATATTCACAGAGAAAGAGACTATGGGTTACAAAAGCAAGCAGGAACAAAATCACACTTTAGCAAATGGACCAAGCTCTCCAAGTAAATCAAATCACCAGAATATAAAATTATTGTGAATAAAGGGGGATAGGTTGATAAAAAAAATGTAGTTCAGGTTTAGCAGAAAGCCCAAATTTGCAGCTTGAAACTCAGAGAAAACTGGTTGCTTTCCTGGTGTGTTTCAGCTCGTGGGTTTTATTAACAGTGTGTTTCAGGGAATTTCTCAAGCATCATGCTGACTGTAGGCACACTGACATCATGGGAGATCTCACATGCTCAAGTTGCACTCATTTTAGCTCTCTAGAAGTTGGATTTGAGTAAGGAGGGGAAGAGTTAAAAAGAGAATATATTTGTATTTGACTTATTGCATGGCCATCCTTTAACTTAATCCTTTCACCCAGGTGATGCTTAAGTCTTTTGACTTTTCTCTAGGCCATAAGATTTTCTTTTCTTCTTTTCAGATACTTATTTTTATCTCTGATTAGGGCAAATGCCTGTATGCAGATAAAATTAGAAGCATAGAGTTAAGTAATTGCCTTAAAACAAATGTGCAGGTATGTAGGCAGGTATTCAAGCAAGAGGCCTTGTTTGTATGTTTTTTTCTGGCAGGCAATAGAGACGTCTATGGGCAGAAGAGAGCCTGGTTCTCTTCCCTGAAGTTAGAGCCTGCAAAGCTTCTTACTCTAAACCTATCTTCTCTGGCTTCTGCTGCTGTTTACTCCAAGAAATACTGTAGATAAACACTGTAAATATTTAAGCCTGATGGATGCGTTACTACAGCTTGCATGATGTGACATTATTTATTTAGCTAGTTTTGGAGTGTTGTCCTTGGTCACTGTAAAGCACAAGTACAAGCCCTTTGCCCATACACCTATTTTATTTTCAGACCTGAAGTCCGTTTGTGTGTAATGCTCCCCTACTGCTGTTTGGATGAATGGAGATTTGAGTGTTGATGCAGAGAAAGAGTGACAGAGGCACAGAAAACAAAAGTAGCAGCAGGGATGTATTGCAAAAGATTTTTAATTGTATCACTTGTTCCATTGGTCAAGTGGTTTGTAACCTTGGTCTGAGGGCATGAGGGAAGCAATGCTGCTGTTCTTGAAAGAATTCGTGGGTACCAAAACCCCTGTTCAGTGAGTACTTGTCATTATGTTACATGGCAGTATGCCTTTCTTTCAAGGGAGCACGAAGGCTTATATAATATTTAATGAACTTTGGTAGCTCATTATAGCACATTAACAAATGTCTAATGGCTGCCGCGTTCCTATAAACAACTTTTGTTTTCTTGTTCTTCTACTGCTGTAGTCCATAAACTGTTGATATTTCTGACCTCCTAGCCAGCCTCTTAGCTCAAGAGATGCATTTGTCTGCAGTCTCCAAAGGGGTAGATATCACCCAGTTACATCCAGGATTTTCTTTTTGAAAGCGTGTTAATTAGGAATTTTCCTGAATAACCTGAAAGTCTGTGTTGGGCACTGTGTTATATTAATTTGATTGTTCTACTTGTTACTTACAAATCAACTGAGTATGCATAGTTGACAATGTATTCACAACATGTACTTTTTTCTTAGATTGAAGATGTCATAGATAAGATTCACAAGTCACTCAAATAGAAGAACTGTACATGCATTGTGAATGGCCAGTGAAGAACTAGAAATGTTTACATGAAAAATTTCTGAAAACCTTCAGAATTTTGCCTTTTCCTCTCTTCTTTTCCTTTTTCAAGTGTAACCGAACAGAGTGCACTTGCTTCCGAAGGACAGCAAAAATCAGTTCTCAAATTGTCTTTAAATATAGTACTCCTATTGATTTGGCTTGCTAGACTGGCAACTCAACAAATCAATTTTGGGCTATTTTTTTCACATATTCTCTGTGTTTAGTATTCAAATTGAGAAACTCCCTTTCTATTTATTTATACATTTTTTATTTGTAATTATTTCTTTACTATAATGTTTCAGCACAGAAAAAGTGTCACTGAACTAAAGGGTCTGTTCAGTATAGTCTGGTGGTCTCATCTCCCCAGATCAGGGATCCACATGGTGGTATATATGTTGTGGTAAGAACAGGCTTAAAAAGGAAAGCCTCACTGCTTTTCCAGAGCATTTCATATTCTCCTGTTCACTTGGAAGTTACTGGTAAATGCACTGTCACTGAATGCAATATACCTAAATTACATTAAGTAGATCATAGATTAAAATGAACCTCTTTTATATAAGTTTTCAAGGGGTTGCATTTTAAATCAGCACTTGCAGTATTTTTATTTCTATTCATTTTTCTTTTGTTTGGGATTTTTTTCTTTGTCTCCTGGTTATATGTGGAATGCTGTTTTGAAATCCCAAATGTTGGACAGATTTAATATTATGTGAGAAAAATAGATATAAAGGATTTGAAAGATGTATATTTTCTGCCCCCGGTATGTAACACTCAGGTAATGCAGTCTGAAGAAATCATAAACATGGATAAATGCAGGTTTATCGAACATTTTTCCTTTACTCCATACTTCAACCATGACATCCATACTTTTATTGAAAATGCAAGTAAAGATTTGTTCTGGAGGGAGTTCACTCAGATGCCATTTCTAATTATCGATTTGCAACTCCAGAATGTATTAGCATTGTAACTGAATTCCTGTGCTTTAGTTGCTTGTTCTGTATCTATCTCAGAGGGTAACAATCCAGATCTTTTGTGAATCATAAGGACTAAACTAAATGTTTTTATGTACAGATTGACAAGGAAATTTGACCTAATAACAGCTACCTTCTATAAAGCTAGTTGTCAGGGCTCTGTAAAAGTTCACCTAGCTATGCTGGTTTGTTCAGTATATGCTTGGTGTATTTATTTATTCACTCAGACCTAAAAATCTTAGCTTAAGCTCAGAGTATTAGATGATGTTATTTTACTTCCTTTGTTCCTCTGCTAATATCTTCATTATCTCTCATATCGTGTTTCTTCTTCCTTAAATTTTAGAGAGCTTCTTCCCATATTCTCTGCTAACCTTTACATTGGCCCCAACATTTAGCTTTGTGTAAGTCTGCCTTCCACCCACAGAAGGATGGTTCCTTTGCAGAATTAAGCATATTATGGGTAGTTGGAAGAGTAGAGTTTGCAATAACAGATATTCCTTGGTTATGGAAATTCTTTCATGAATTTGGATAAAGAAAAAAGGTGGCATTTGTTCTGAAGGTGTTGAAATTGCATTGTGCCACTGCATGTAGTTTCTGTAAGTGAAGGTTTACTGTGCCTAATGCCCTGAGTTACTATTACTGTAGCCAAGACCAAGGAATCGAGCAAAGAAAATGTTAGTTACATTTCACAGAAGTTCAAAGTTGAGTTCTTTTGCTCTGGTTAGTGTTTGTTGCTGGGCAATAGCTTGATGCCACATTTCAATACCTCATTTAAAAATGATACTTTTTAAGAAAGCTATGATTTTAGGAATAAAAAGAAAAATATCAGGCATATAAAAAGAGAACTGAAAGAAAAGTATTGGACATAGTACAGCTGATTCTTTGTGGGAAGAGATTTTGTGGGGGAAGTCAAAACAGTGTTGATTAGGAAGAAGTAGATGGCAATTGGTTGGAAGTGGACAGGCTGAAAAAAAAAATGTCCCCAGCAAGTTAATAGCCTCAGCCACATCTGTTGCTGCTTTTTTATTGGAAGTTTTCACGTGAAAACCGGCTTTGCAAGCTGGAGTTTGAAATAACTTTTCTTTACATTGGACTCCGACTTCCCTGCAAAAAAAGCAATTAAAACCAGATGTATCACTTTTTTGGATGCAAACTTCCCTTTGTCCCTCGCAGACCTGGGAGCATTACGGGTAACATAAGAGCTGAGTTATGAAAGTAGTTACAGAATAAGGTTACTTTTCCAATGCATTTGACAGAATGGTTTTTTCACCAGATACATTTGCTTACATGGCTTAGGCTTTTTCAGTTTTTTTCCCTTCCATTTTTACTTTTTTACAATATAGAAATGTCGGTACCATGCTTCCCTTTTGGAATTTCTAGGAACCGTTTTGACCTTCAGTGGTTTTAATGGTTTTTAAATGCCAATCCTGAAATACATGTTCAGTTAGCTAACAACTGCTGAGCATTTAGGCAAATGTACACTGCTTTGCATGGCTATGAAAGCTGCATAAGTGGAAGCCAACCATACTGATCGCTTCAGCCAATTATACTTGTACAACACATGGTTATCCCATTTTGTTCACTAATATGAAGAAAGCTGGCAACTAAAAGTTGTTATATGATAAAAGCCTCTTTACTTACTAGTCTGATACCACTGCTGTGAAGGACAAGTCTTGTAACATATTTAACAATCTTTTCAAGAGTACAACTTGGAGTTACTGAGACAAGAAAAAAACATTGGCACAATCAGGATTTGGTTGAGAAGCAGCAGTTCCTGGCCAAATAAAATGTTTTAAATTAAAGTTTGGATTCAGCAATCTCCTTTGAAAGGAAAACTGTTGACAGGGCTGCAAATATTTTGAAGGGCTGTGGTGCGACAGGCTTGATCTGGAGTGGAAGTTCTGTTTGCCTCTGAGTTTTCTGTTAGCTTTGATACTCATGTCTTAATAGCTCAGAACTAAAGCCTGCCATGTACCTTTACCCAGCTGAAGTATCGGGGCTTGCTTAGTGTATGTGTGATTCATTTGATTCTGGTGGAGAGGTGTAAAGTGGGGTATTTGCTAAACAAAATTGCAGGAGAGTTAAATGAGTATGCAAATGCAAATGCATTTGATTTGAGACTTAGCTAAAAGTGAACTATTGCTGCAGTTATGGGGATTCATTCCTTTGTCCAGTGTCATTTAGGCTCCCTCTTCTCTTCTGCTGTAAGATTCACCATTTTATTGATCATTCTATAAAATGGGGCTCATTTGAGCCACAGAATTAGAAAAGAATGCCATTCTCCAAGAGATCAAGCTTTTTTATTCCCAGTGAGAAGGTTTTGAAGTTTTGGTTGGTTTTTTTTTTCTCTCTCCTCTATGAATTCCATCCTTCTTCTCCATGCCACCATCTAGGTTTGCTTCCCTCTGAAATGACCAGCAAGAGTACTGTTAAAATTTATGTGGCTTAACCTCTTCTCTGTAAAAATGGCCAGCAAAGCTAATATCCTGAGGCACTTTTGGAGCCTGCATGCTCTATCCTGGTTAAAATAATGTGTTCTAGTAATGCTTGCCAAACCATGGGTGGGAGAGGAGGAGAGAATCACACAATCTTAATCTAGAAGTAGCATCTCTGGAGAAGCTGATATTGGGAGTTGTTTAAAATTGTTAAATCCGTATTTTATGCAAGGCTGCAAATACCTAGGGAGAGAAAGGAAAACACAACGGCTTAAGGTTATTTTTAATGTATTATCTTAATGCTTTGTGTGTGTAGAATATATTAAGTCTGTGCTATCCATCATTTCTCCATTATGAAATCTCATTTCATTAAGTCTTATCTGCAGCCTTTGAATACAACTGCAGTCTTCCTCTTCTTAGTAGTAGGGAAGGTTACTCTTTATCAGCTGTTAGACTTTGCAGATGTTTCCTTGTAGCCATATATAAAATGGCTGATACAGCATGAATCTCCCTATGACAAATAACCCTCAAATGCCAGAATCCTATTTCAGATTTCACTTCAACTCCTAATCTCATGCATGTCTTTATATAATAGGACAATTTGGGGTTGTAGAAATGATTCAGTAATTGAAAATATTTTATTCAAGTATAGTTACAGCATTTTAATGAGGAACGTATGAAAGTAAGACTGATAGGATATAAACTGTTGTGTTATAATGCATAAAAGAGACAAAGCTGTGTAAGGAACTGTAAAGGAAGACTTTTTAGTCATGGTGGCACTGGCATGTTCAGGATTCAAAAGGGTAAACTGCCACGTTGAACTGATAACGTGCCGGCGCAACTTGTGCTCCACCTGGGCTCCTTACATTCTTGAAGTTAGATGTATGCTGAGTTCTATGTTATCTCAGGGTTTCAGCAGTGGCTTTGTGACTGTTGCTAAATCCCAAACTTACCAAATCTTTGGTAGCTCAGGAAAATTATAGTGTGAATGTCTTTTGTTGTGATTGATATGAAAAAGCTGTCTCTAGTAACTGGTTCTGCTTTAGGTCTTTCTGTAACAGCAGCAAGCAAAATTATTGTATATAAATACTCCTGGATTTATAAATGAGATATCTTGTCTTTACAAAAAATACATTTTCTTTCCTGACTTCCTTAAAGTTACTCTTCCTCTAATTTGTGTAACCTCTTTATCAGCATGGATTTCATAGAAGAGTTCCTGGCTTCTTTCCATTTCACTATGGTTGAGTTGATGCAAATCAGAAGAATAAGCAAGGATTAGGCTATTTTATTTTGAGCATTAGGATCCAAAGTCAGATTCACTTCATTGTGCCATAGCTCCATTGAATTCTGTGGTTAAGAAAAGAGAAAGTGTGCATGTGCCAGTTAGTGATATTTTTCAGTAGATGAAATCTGAAGCAAGCTCCAGCCTTTCAAGTACATTGTGTCATATTTTGTTATCAAACTGCAACTGTTTTCATAGTGGGTGGGTTTGCCATCTAAGTAGAAACTTCTATCTAAAAACATGCTGGAAAGGTGAAGAAAATCCATCCATGTTGGAGCACTAAAGAGAAGGAATGAGCCTCAACAGGGTTCCTTAATGCCAGGCAAAAGGGAACAAAGCTGCTGCTTACCTCAGCCATTAGTTTCAAAGTTTGGCCTTATGTAAGATGTTAAGCAGAATCCTACTAGTTAAAATAAGGCGAAGATGAAGGTAGCTGCTATGCTGAGACCTGTGCCACAGATTGACTCATTGTTGGAAAGGAACTATGAAAAAACTGGAGCCAGAATCAGCTCAGAAACCAGAAGAGCATTGGAAGGGCAGGAGTTGTGAGAAAGCTTATGAATGTGTTTGGGAACTTGATCCAAAAAGCACAGCAAAGAAAACTAGAGGTCTGCAGAAGGCAAGCTAGCCCAGAGATGTCTGAGCTGTCCATAGACAAAAAGGCATCAGGAAGTACAGCCTGTGGGAAGGCTTCCAGGCGGGAAAATGATTTTGACAGAAGCCAGAAATATTTTTATATATTTGTATATTTTTTATTTCTAGTGAACTACGCAGCCAAGCACTGGCAAGCTGGTCCAGGATGTGCCAGATCCTGAGGCAGATGCAATTGTATTTGCTTTACTTTAAGGATTCACTAAGGAAACAGAACTTTTCTTTCATTTTGGGTTTTGTTTTAGTTTTGCTTTTTTAAACTAAAAAAAAAAAATGCAGTCATTACTTCTAATTTAGAGAGGGGCTGAAGTGACATTTTGATCCATAAAAGCATTTATGTGTGAGTTTTACTGCAGAGAAATGCATAACATGGAAACTCCTAATATTTTCTGTATGTCTGAATATGCAGTACTGAAACCAACCAAAACAATTGGAGGCAGTTTTTTTCCCTCTCTTTCAAATAAATTCTATCATGTATTACTGAGCTTTTTCATGAGGATAGATAACTGTCTTCAAGAGTTATGGGGTGTTCCTCGCCTTGTGTTCTATTACGTGCAGTTGTGTATCAGATTGTATGCTTCCATGGAGATTATGTTTCATTGATCATCAGTGTAAAACTAAAAACCACATCCTGAATCTGAAGAGTCCAAAACACATCTGGAAGCACAAAAGCCACCAGATAAATATTTACATATTTCAGTGGGAGGAGGGGGATATCGTCCTAAGGAATAATGTGCTTGGTGACTTTTGGATCATGTTGTTTTGTGGCAAGAGTATAGACATCGCTAGCAGTGTTCAAGGCCAGGTTGGACAGAGCCTTGGTTTAGTCTGAGGTGTCTCTGCCCATGGCAAGGGGGTTGGAACTAGATGATCTTGAGGTCCTTCCCAACCCTAACTATTCTGTGATTCCATGATTCTATGAAGCAAAGTACAAGAATAGGCATGTGCTTGCACAATTAAAATTGGTACTGAAAAGAATAAGTTATCAAGATGTAAATAGAGCACAATTCCTGAGCACTAAAGGTTGGGTACTAGTAATCTTTCTCAACAAGAAGCATTGATAACATTGTTCAGGCACGCATACTGGAGAGCAACTTCTCAGCTCAACCTGCTTCGATGATTACTGGCTTCTAGTTATATTTCCGGTTTATCAGCTAAACACTGGCAGCAAATAGCCTTCACAATGTATCCAGGCCTTCCTAAGTAAACAGAACAATGAGTACTTGCCTCAGAGGTGGCATGTATTTTACTGGTCAAAGCACTTAACTGCAGTTACCTCCATTCAGGTACCTTAAATCTTGATATTGTAAGAAACATTTACTCTACAAATTCTTAATTAGAATCAAATTGTCATTGTGCCCCCAGTGTTTTGATAAAGAATGTAACAGAATGGGAAAAACTGGTAAAACTGGTGTTTTAAGTGGGGATGCACAGAGGCATTCACAGAGTTGCGCTCAGTTTAGGAGGCCTTGTCTCAACAACTGCTTTATCCATTCATTCAAATACAGAAAAATACTCTCTCTTCTACATAGAATAGAAATTATACTGTCTATTCAAATAGGAATTATACTGACAAAAGTATATGACCCAATTTTCTTTCTAAAAGAGCAAAGAAGTACTTAGTACTACAGAGTAATCTGAAGGCATTTTAGTTTAGATAACTAATCCTGATTATACTATCTAGGCCAGTAATCACCAAGTTTGTACTAGACTTATGCTGTTTGTTTTCAGAACTTGAGTAGTTGTGATATTGTAGAGTATTGTGCTTCACGTGCAATGTAATAGTCTTTATCAGTTCATAGCCTTGAGGATACATGACTGCCAGTACACTCAGTGTTGGATGCACCTAGTTCATCTCTTCATCTGTTTTAACTTTTACCGGGATTTCCCTTACAGAGGTGATTGAGTTTTACTTGAGCCTTGCTTCATACAAAAAGGAGACTATCTGCCAGATTTAGGGCAGCAGCCTGTAAGTGAGGTAGCTAGAATAGTGGGCTAACAAGAACCTTGTGAAGTTCACCAGACAAGTGTAAGGTCTTGATCCTAGGAAAACGTATCCAGGATTGCACCACAGGCTGGGATTGACCCAGCTGGGGAGCAGCTCTGTGGAAAGGGACCTGGGGTCCTGATGGACAGCAAGCTCAATGTGAGTGACATGGGTGCAGCTATGGCAAAGAAGGCCAACAGGATGCTGGATTACATCGACAAGGGCATCACCAGCAGTGATAAAGAAGTCATCATCCCACTCTACTCAGTTTGAGGTCATTCCAACCTGGCACTCCATGTTTCTATGAATATGGTCAGTTTACTGCAAAACTGAGCCCTTCTTAGGAGCATTTCAAAATGTAGTAGCATTTTTGTTAATCTTTTACTACATTTGCCACAGAAGCTGATTAACTTTACATCTGGAAGCAGTGTAAAACCAGCAACTAATAGTCTCTTTAATACTGTAACATTTGAACTATGCAAGTTCCTTACAGTAAGCTTTCCTTGAGGAGTACTTGAAGAAGAAATATAGCTCCTGTAATGTGCTGGAAAGTAATGTCAATCCATGTATAAACTAATATTTGAAATAGATTCTTGAACATGAGATGTCTTGGGGTGGAAATTAGCGCTAGCTGTGGTTGCTTCTTGAGTTTCTGAAGCAGTTGAGAGAAGAAATGTGGGGTATAAAAAGTAGGTATGCTGTATACTTCTTGGGATTAAAGGTCTCATGCATAGAGGGGCTGGATTCTTTTACCCCTCAAGATGCTTCCCAGTCCTCTGTTTTTATATTAGCAGGATGACATATGCCACAGTATAATTTCCAGATGGCTTTTTGAAGTTGGGTTTAACGAAGTGTTTGCTTAATGGATCTTATATTGGTCAGAGAGAGCAGAAAGTGCTTTTCATTGTTAGAACCAGTGAAAAAGCTCATCCCTCTAATTAAAGGCTGTAGGGCTATTTTGTGATGATGTTTGCTTCCAAATGTCTGGTTTCTGATTCATTTTGTTATAAAGTTTTTTATACATATTGTGTCAGTGGTAGGTTTTGGAATTCCTCAAAAATATTCATGTATGGTGCAGAGAAGATACAAACCTGTTATTTATGTAAGTGCAGCCAGGGAAAGGGGATATATGAGCACACCCAGCTAATTTATATCAGTATACTCATAAAAAGAAATCCTGAATGTAGATTTAAAAGTCAGAGATAAAGCTTCTATTGACTTCAGTGGGTGCTTGACCCAGAGAAAATAAGAAACATGCCTTACATGTGCTGATGTCAAGATGTTCATCCTCTGCCCCACAGAAAGAGGATATTTAAAATATTTATGTAAATATTTCAAAGACTTGCCAGTTGAGCTTTGTTAAAGGAGCCTATATGCATGCTGACCTTATGTTTGTTTGTTTCATGGCAAACTCATGCAGCTGCTTTTCATAACTGTGCTCACATCTGCTGTTGCTGTGTCATTTTTAGCCTGGTTTCCGAAGGAAATGAAGTTTATGTGATTACACTGTGTGTGCCTGGGTGTGCGTGCGCACGTGCAGCCACATGCGAGTGTTTCCCACAACTACAGACTTTTTAATTCAGTGGCCAATTTCAAACAAATCTTTAAGGGTGAGAAAAGGCCTCGTTCCTCAGATGTTCCATTCCTATACATTTCCTGAAATGTAGACATGTAGGTGAGAAAGCCAGAGAGGGAGACACCTCAGAGGAAGTACTGTGCATGAGTTCAGCCCTTAGGTGACACCAGAGAACAGAGCTCTTGTAAATGACCTAACTAGCAAAAAGCTACAGTTTAAGTTGCCACCTTGTTAGATACTGGAGTAACTAGTAATGAGACATGAATCTTTAAGAAATGAGGTTTCATGAAATTCACTGTTCACAAAATAGTGATTTTATAAAAAAAAAATTGTCTAAAAAAAAAATCTGGTCATTTTTCAGTAGTAATAAATATAGCCTATTTAATATAGAGGAAATTTCAGTTTTAGGAGTGGAAGAAATCATGATGGGTTGGTAGTAATTTTTATTGGCAAGAGTGTTTGATGGTACTGCATATGAAAGCTGTACATTACTTCTGCAATTCATCCTGAGGAAAGGCGAGTAAAACCTTTATGTTATACCAAAATACCATGAATTCTCCATGTACCACATAACTTGCATGGGGAAAAAAAAAAATCCAGCTTCATAAAACTGTCTTTGAGTTATTTCTCAGCTCTTCATTTCCCTCACTGGATTCCTCTTACAGAACCAATCTCCCAGCATGGAACTAGAAACAAAAGGAAAAATGTAAGCAATGAATTGTAGAAACCTTTAACAGTTGCCTAATACAGCTTTTGCATAAATTTGCAGTTGAAAACATGTGATGTATATAAAGAGATATGCATTAGGCTTGGTGTATACCTGTGTGTATATATGTATTTACATGCATATATACAAAGAATGAATAACCTAGAGGAGAAGCAGGATCTCTCTTATTGGAAAGGGAATTTGTAGATCACTAAATACTAAAAAGCCTTTCCGACCCTAATGGGCTGTGAAATATTATACTTTAAACCTGTCACTATTCCAGGGCTGAACATTGCTTGTCCTGTGCCTTAGGGAAATGTAATTTGGAGTATGTGCACAGGGGTGTTTTGGTGATAAAGATGTAAATGGAAATTCCACAGTGGAGAGAAAGAAAGGAAGTATTTCCTGATAAAAGGGAAGGGAGGACTTTATTTTTAAGTAATGGTTGGAGATCTTCAAATAGTTGAAAATTACGAATAATAGAAGTGACATTAGGGATTAGCGGGCACAGAAGTATAGAACAGGTCAACAGGACATGATGAATTAAACGTACCATACAGGCTTCATGACAAGACTTTTAGATTTATTAGATGAATTTGCAATAGAAATGTCTTTAAAGCAATAAAAAATAAAAGCAGACCCTTTGGGGCAGAGGTGCCATCTCATTTAGGCATACCTTATCCAGGTTATTATTGGTTCTGCCAAGCACAATGCTTAAATGCTTTTTGTGATTGAATTTGCAGAAGTAACCCCAACAAGAGTATGTTTTCTCTCTGTAATACTTGTAATGCTGAGAGAGAGACAGTTTCTATGTGTTCAGTTTCTCAGAAGAGTATCTAATGCATGTATTATGGATGCAGGAGTACCCTTTTGAAAACCAAAGGGAAAAGTCATTTTAAAGTATGTCATAGTTAGGCTGGAATGCCTTACAATGTAAGCTCAAAATAACTGCAGAGCATTAGCTGAATATAATTCAAGTAATAGGAAAGAAGCAGTATTACCAGTCCTGCATCTGTCATTTATCTGAACATCAGCAAATGGATGCTTCGTTTGGTATCTTGACATTTCTTTGGTTTTATGTGTTTGGCTGGTACATATTGAGGAAGATACAATGCAGTTTCTTTGAAGTCTGCTGCTGAACATCTGTAGAAGTTTACTTGGCACATGGTAGCAATTTTAAGCTATGTGTGTATGTGTCTGTACAGAAGTCAAGCTGGTGAATCTACATTTGTCTAAAGCTTTCATTTATCCAGCTTCTTTAAAAATGACATATCAAGTTCAAAATATTACATTTAAAAGTTTATGTTCAAGTTTTCCTTTGAATATGATGCTGAAACAAGACCCTAGTATTTTGGTTTAAGGTGGGTGTGTGTGTGTTTGTGTGTATATATGCATACATATAATTCACATATTGATAAATTTCATTCACCATTGGCATCGAGGATCAATTTATTTAGAAGTGTGATTGGCAACCAAACCAGTACTGGTGTTAGTCATAATGTTTGGATTGCCACCACAGCATGGAGGACAATGTAAATCCAATTTTCGTGCCAGAATTAAACTTTGACATTATTTTTTTTTAAATACAGCCCAATCATGATATTTTTTTCCTCCCAAGGTCAAATGAGAGATATTTTTCATGCAAATGAACAGTTTCTTTCTTAAAATCTATTTCCTTTTTCTGTCACTGAATAAAAGCTTTTGCTCATGACAGATGTGTGCTTTGGGACTCAGTTGCTGTTTTAGGAGGCTTCACATGTAATCTGTAGACATGGGGAGATACAAGGAACTCTTTGTATGGTAGTCTGTAGATTCAGGATCTTTTTCCCCCTTTATATTTACTCTTTTTATTTCTTTTTAAATATGGGAAATAGACACTTTAATTTCTGGAGTACATAGTTTAGAGGATTCTGAGCAGCCAAGCTCTGTGGTGGAGCTCAGTTTACCAGTCTGCAGGTGCTGCTTGGAGACTGCCTCAGTTTAATGGACCAGGAGAAGATACTGGAAATAACTTGGAAGTGGAAAAGGAAGCCTGTGAGATCAACTGATGAAAGGGGCCATGGGCAAGGTCAAATTTGGAGCACTGGCGGAGAACAGGGATAAAAGTTCTATTTAGAGTTTGGAATCAGTGTTTGGCAGTAAATATTAATTTGGCTTAGGTTGAAGCTTCAGTTTTGAATCTTGTGCCACCATAACCATCTTCTGCCTTGATCTTACCATTAGCAAGCAATGTACTCTCTTTAAAACCAACATTTGTTGCCTCTTGTCGGGCATTTCTTGAAATTAATTCTTGGTCTTTAACTTTTATATATATATATATATATTAAATTTGTAACTGCATAGCTAATGGTGGAACACAGTACTAAAATACTTGGTGCTTACAGAAAGTTAGTATCACAATGGCAGATCCATGGATGAGTGCAGAGCATCCTGTGTTATGTTTCTGTCAGTGTTTACAGGAATAGATGCATTTTGGATTAATCCATTGTGCAGATTCATATTTCACCTTAGGAAAGCTGCAGGAACTTTACTGAAAACTTACAGATTTTCTTTTTTAATCCCCTAGCAGAATCATCAGAAAATACGATGCTTAAACTGAGTGTAAAATGCAGCACTTTTTATACTTCTTCCCTGTGGGGGAAAATACAGCATGAGTCCTTGATGTCAGTGTTCTGAGAGTCCAGTATTTGCATAAGGAAATACTTCGTATCTCCTAGTGGGAATAATTAAACTGGATTCCTGTGGTGTGAGTAGATGCCGTAGCTTTTATTAGGCTCCATTTTTCCATGTGTAATTGAACAGCTTTGTAGTAAGAGAACAAAGGTTAGATGTGTGCAAGTTTATCTGGATACTAAGTTTCAATTAGAGGAAACTCCAAACTCTTCTACTTTTTCTAGGTTGTCTGATGCTCATATGCAAAGGACACTAATTTCCTCTTCCAACACACCAGCATCAAGTCCTTTTTTTCTCTTTTACCAGCACTTTTGGCCCCACATCCTAGACATCTGGGAAGCATGCAGGTAACAAAAGGTGTAGTTAAAAAGAACTTCAGGACCATCTCACAGTGTACTTATAAAAAAAAAATCATGGTAGGTAACACTTGCTTTTATATGATCATTCAAGCTAATATAGAGCACAGCTGAAAATCTCCAGGGAACAAATGAGCCATGTCCTTTGAACAAAGAGGTTTAGCAGATGTAGTTACTTTTAAGGAGATATCAGTATGTGCACATATTTTCGATGTCTTTAAAATAACCTTTGAAGAACTTCAGCTTCCTGTGTGTAATATAGTCAGTAGCATGATGTTGTCTAAGCAGTGTCATGTTCCAAATGATCTGTCTTTTAATACTCATCCTTGCAGAAAAAAAAAAAAGTGGGAGGTTTGTTCTGTTTGGGTTTTTTTTTAAAACTTCCAAACTTTTAGAACTTCCAATTTCTGTAAATGAAAACAAGACTGAACCTTTGTGTATTATTTTGGAAGAATTTATCTTGCCGTCATTCTGATTTCACACCTAAAAAGTTCTACAGAAGGCCTGATTTATCTGGTTGTAACAATACTTCTCTATAACCCAGTATATGAATTCTCTGTATTCTAAATTCAGCTAAACTATGGAGTAAATTAGTTGCTTCCAGAGGCTGTAAATTTCATCAAAACCAAGTTGAAGCAGTACAAACATAAGCTCCTATGAAAGTAACTTAAGTTATGACTAGGTACAATGACTGAACTTCAGCAAAGAAGTTCTGCATTTACTGATGTGGAGAGGTTGAGTATGTCTTCCAAGTCTTTCTGAACCAAGTAAGTGCAGTCTTAAAACTGCTGACTTAAAAAGTCAGAACATCTAAGAAAACAAGACATCTGAAGAGCAGTAAATCTGTAATTCTGCCAAATTACTTCTGTGATGAAAGGTACACCCGAAAAGATTGCCTTTTCTGTTCTTCCAGTTTTGCAGGGGTCAGGAGATCAGCATCGATGCACAGGACAAGTGCTATGTTTGGTTCTGAGCTGAACCCCAAGTGACTTCCCATGAAACCAGGGAAGTGAGAATGTTTGTTTTGTTTTTTTTTTTTTTTTCTCATGTTCTCACTTCAACTGAGTGAAAGCAGCAAATCTTTCAAATGCACAGGATTTTGCATTTCTTCAGGTCAGGATTATTTTTCCTGTTTTCATTTCATGAGAGCGACAGTGCTTGTGGCATTACAGCATTGCTTTTGGTAGGAGCAATAGGATGCCAAAATACCCTGAACCTTTTAGTGATATTTTGTGTGTTTTTCATAGGCAGTAATGGCAGAGACAGGCTTTTTAGGCATAGCTTTTGAGAGGTACTGCTGTTTGCACTCTGCTTGGAGATTGAGGCGGAGAGATGTTATGCCTGTCCTTGTAACACAGGATGTCAGGAAGACCTTGAGTCAAACCATCTGGGTGATCTGGCTCCCAGTTCAGCAGCCATTGGAGTAGAGCCCTCCTTGCCACCCCAGAGCTGCTATGCTGGAAATCAGTGATGAAACCCTTTGTTTGACACGGAGCACTCCAGGCCCTGTGGGATTTGTTCACTAATCCTTTGTGTGACAACACTCAAATCTCAGGCTTACAAACGCGGGGGTGATGAGTGTGTTATAAGTGTTTGGATAGATAAAAATAAAATAAACTGTTAAAATGGCTTCATTTTTTAACTTGTTAAAAAAAAATTCTCAACAAGACAAGATATTACCAGCACTAGAACAGCTCTGAAAGGATGTCAAGATAATGCTGTTATCAACGTGAGCATTTGTGGTGATCCCTCAAAATAAAATAAGCTGAGAAACCATTCTGTCCCTGGAGACATGCTGGCTAGTGATGACTTGTCTGGCTCAGGTATGTGTCATCTAATTCACTTATTTGCCAAGATCAGTCAACACTCATTAGAAGTCAACTTCAGCACTTAGTTCAGATTCAGTAAATAGGTTTATTAGTTTAAGTGAAATACTCTTGAAGTCTTCAGCCTTACGCAGATGACCCTGTAATCTGGGTGTAACAAGGAGAGAAACTATTCATAAATCCTTCTATTATTTTAGCGTCATTGAAATAGAGTTCAGTTTCATAAATCACCGGTTTGGCTCTCCTTCCATGGAGAGTCTGCTGTTACCAACCCATTATTCACTGATTTTTATCTAGATGCAAGTTTAATTTTAGTTCAGAAAGTGATTCAAGCGTGTGATTGCAACTGTCTGTTGCAAACCTACGTGTAGAATACAGTTCTTAAAAGTCCTTCCCTAGTAAAATTAATACAGTTAATTAATTTGTAGAACATATGTGATCTCTTCAGCATGAATAATGTTAAAAACACATTGCACTTATTACACATATGAATGAATTATGAATTCAGCTACAAGGTTGTTTCAGGAAGCAGTTTTTAATCAATTCAATGTCATCATAGGTTAACAGCAAAGAAAACAGAAAGGGGAACAATTGGCTTTTTGGTGGAGATGGTTTTATAATAGCCTTGGTAATCTGGTACCGTCCACCAGTGTACCTAAATACAGGATCATAAGTAGTTATTCAGTGTAAATAAATTAAGAATTAGTTTTCATCTGAAATTGTTCTTCTCTTTTCCATTCTTCTCCATACTCGTCTTTAAAAGAAACCCCATCCAACCATGTTTTGTGATATGTGAGCTTGTAGCAGTGTTGAAGAATTGCAGCCACAGCTTCAGGAAGTGTCATGGTAGTTAGCTTGAAAATGTTCTCAGTTGAATTACATAGGAGCTGGCCTGTGCATGAGGCTTTTAAACAGTCAACAGCAAAACACTCCAAAAAATCTCATGGTATGCTTGGAAGTGGGTTTGCTTGGAAGCAGGTTCTTGTGTTAATGCTAGTGTAGCTGTTATGACCCCAAGGGCTCCTCAGAAGTTGGAAGGACACAAGGCCACTGTCAGGAACTTGGGAGGTACTGGGACTTCCAGTACATTGTCTGCTTCTTTGGAGCTGCCGACAAACAGACAATGAACATGTGCATATTTATTTGCATGTGTATGTATTAATCTGTGCTCTGAGTTTTAACTGTGTGGAACTGTTGATTCTTAATTTGGGGATTTTGTATGTGAAAACGGGATGGGAGGCAATAAGAAAGATTTTTTTGGTTCATGGTCCAAATTGAACCTTATCTGTCGAGGTGTGGATTTGGGTAAGATTATGACTTTTTGTCTTGTCACAGAAAATTATCATTATTCAGGCAATAGAAAAATATGAAAGCCTATGAAAGAGTGTAATGCTTGTTGTCCAGCTTCCTGAATCTATTGAACTGCTATCCTCTTTGTTCCTCTCATCTCTTGTATCTCTTCCTGAACTTTAACGATATGACGTGAATTCAGGTTAACTTCATTGCTTAAGGCTTTAAAGTACAGCAGTAATTAGAGTACACATAATACCAGCAAATTCAAGGAGCTTGTTAAAGAATGTAAATTTAATTTGAGCACATATAAAATGGTAGCCTGGACCCACGTATGGCAGCAGCCTCATTAGCCAATAAATATCAGTGAAGTTCTCATCTATTTTGCCCCAGGAATCTGACAATCATTTACTCTGCAGGAGTTGATAGTATGGAAGCAAATGAAAAGATGGGATTCCAATTATGGTACTTTTCACTTAAATCAGCATCTTTTAACTAACCTCATACTCCCATTAGAACAGGTGAATAGAAATTATCGGATCCATATCACATAAATGATTACAGTGCTTTTTACACAAACAATAAAAAATCTCATGCAGTTTTAGTATGATTTGACTTTAATAAGTGGCTTGTGGGCTTTCATTTCAGAATTTAAGGTGGGCGTGAAAACACAGCAAAACATTTTGTTAATACTTTCTCAGGTTAACATATTGATAGTGTGATCAGGGAAAATGTGACTGCCTTTATAGCAAAAACAGGGTCTGAAGCACAGAAAGCTATGAGTAAGGTGAATTTCTTAACATATGTGCATGGGCTTTTGGCAATATGAAGAGAATGGAAGGATTTTCATTAACATAAACCCATTTTAGTTTCTGAAGGGCTCAGTGAACTAAATCCTCAGTATTTATCTATGTTTCAGTATTTGTGTCTAGATGTAGGTCATGTTTCCATCTATCCGAGTTTTTTGTACAGCCTGCATGTTTCTCATGTTTTTGACCTTTAGCTGTGTGGTAAACCATGTGTTTTTGCAGATGGGAAACTGGAACTAGAGAAAATAAAGGCATATTCACACTGCAGAGGCAATCAGCGTGGTTCTGTTCCCAGATTTGTAAATGCTGATGAGTAGGTTTGTTACCTAACATGCTGGGTTAATGTGGCTTCACTGATTTCAGAGCTGCGGTAGAATCCCCACATCACTGCTACTGCACCATGGGGATGTACTAACTTGATTGTAGCTGCTCTGAACTCTCTCTGCAGGAGGCAGATACACTCTGAGTGACCTACACAAGGTGCGTAGGATATTTATAGTGGAACAAGAATGGCATTAATGGACTAGTGTACTCAGTGAGCAGTAACCTACATGATCTATTTCTAATGTTGCTGATTCCTTGCAAGATGTCAGGCAGAGTCAAAGAACAGCAATAAATTAACCTGACTGAGTCCTGGTACCCTCTCATTTTTGGTACTAAGTGTGTACTTGTTGACTGAAATAGCTTTAAAGAACTTCCCTTTTCTTGGAAACACCAAGGAATTAGTCCATTTTTGTGTCACTGAATCATCATGTGGATATTGGTATATTCCACAGTGTGCTCATCCAGCTGTTTTTGTAAACAAATCAAAAACACAGGCCACGTCATAGTATGTTTTATTATAAAATACAAGTAGTACTTAAAAATTAAATGCTGACATGTTTGCTAAAGAATTTTGACTGTATGACTGTAAAAAAAAAAGATTATTTTCAACACCAAATACTTAAAGCAGCTTGAAGCCTAAAACTGCTACGTACTGAATTACTCCAGTAATATGCCTAACTTGTCCCAGAGAACAGAGCTCACCAATGAGACTAGGATAGAATTATAGAATCATAGAATAGTTAGGGTTGGAAAGGACCTTAAGATCATCTAGTTCAACCCCCCTGCCCTGGGCAGTGACATCTCCCACTAAACCATGCCACCCAAGGCTATGTCCAACCCGGTCTTGAACATCGTCAGCGATGGAGCATTCACAACTTCCCTGGGCAACACATTCCAGTGCCTCACCACCCTTACAGTAAAGAATTTTTTCC